>JASDQU010440031.1:65185-90659 GCA_032191745.1 Picea mariana | reverse complement strand
TATCTCACACTTTTGTGAATTGAAAGTAACTTTATGACTGTCATCACACATTTGACTCACACTTAGAAGATTATGTTTCATATCTTATACCAGTAGAACATTTTCTTCCTTTTCATTCTTGTTCCCAATTCAGACTGTGCCTTTTCCAATGATTTTGGCTGAATCATCATTTCTAAAGGAGACTGATCCATCTCTTTCCTTTTGTAATGTAAGAAACTTGTCTCAATCACCTGTCATGTGTTTTGAACATCCACTGTCAACATACCAACCATGTTTCTTCTGCTTAGCTGTTAGAGAAATTGTGCATTCTTTATTTCTATACTGGTTTTGCTTTCTTATCTATGTCATTTTCTGAGGTTCTTGTCTGTGACTGTTTTTATTCTGTTGAGGTTCTTTAAGAAGGAATGTCATTCTGCAATCTTTGGCCACATGTCCAAAATTATTACATTTGTAACATTCCACTTCAGTTCTCAAAGATTCAAACATGTTGTAAATTCTTCTCTGTGTTTCACTAGTTATTCTTGAATAACCCCTTTGTGTATGACTCTCAAATTTATTATTGTTCTTGTTGTTAGCTCTGCAATTCACAACTTTATGTCCAAAAATATTACATGCATAACATAAACCAAAAAATATAGTTTGATACTTGGTAGTTGAAGATCTTCTGAAAGGAGGTGCTTTTATGAATCCTTCTTCTTCTTGAGTCCTATCTGTCTATTTTTTATTATGAAATCTGAATCTTTTTGGTGGAGGAGTGTCCCTATAATCTTCCTTGCATATCTTCCTATCCCCTTTGATTGTTTTTGAATAACTTTTTGGATATGTTTCTTGCTCTATTGTTTTGGAGCTTGATCCCTTTTCTGTCTTATTGTATCCAAGTACGGACTTGTCAAGATGAGATTTTTGACTACTGATAATGTCATCCAGAACTTTTGAGCTATTCTGCATATTTTTCTTTTGAATATCCTTTCTTAGTGCGACAATCTCTGCTTCCAAGTTTCCAATGATCCTGTCCTTTTCTTCTATCTTTTCTTTGAGTAATTCATCAATTCTTTTATCTTGTTCTATTTGAACCTTCAATTTTGTGATCATTTGTTCTAGTTCTTGAGTATCCTTTTTCTTTTCTAGTTCTGCTTGTAGTTTCTTGTTTTTCTTCTTTTCTCTTCTGATAACTTCTATTGTACACATTAATTCTTCTCGATAGTCAACTTCTACTTCTTCAATTTCTTCTTCGACTTCTTCATATTCTTCTTCGGCTTCTTCATATTCTTCTTCGAAGTCTTTTTTGTCAGAGTCTTTTACTGCCATGAATAGAACTCTTCTTGTCTCACTGTCACTGACTTCATCTTCATCTAATGAAGAGATGTCTTCTTTGGTGCATAAGCTTTTATTGAAAACTTTCTTTGTATTTCTTTTGCCTTTATATGTGTGTTTTCCTTTTGAGTAACCTTTATCATTTCTCTTTTTCTTATGAGGACATTTGTTAGCAAAATGACCAATACCATCACAATTAAAACAAATTAAAGGAAGCTTACCTCTATACCTACCGTTGTTTCCCTTGTTTAGTCTTTTGACAAAGTTGGCCACTTCTTCATCATATTCCGAGATGTCATTGTTGCTGATATATTCTTCTTGTTCCTTTTTCTTTTGCTTTGATTTTTTGGATTCTTTGAAGGTTGCTTCTTTTGCATCTGGATTTTCCTGTTCAGTTCTCATTTCATATGTTGTGAAGATTACATGCAGTTCATCCATGCTTATTGAGTTTAGATCCGATCTTTTTTCTAGTGCTGATATCTTAGGGTTAAATCTCATAGAAAGATATCTTAGTACCTTTTGAACAATTACAAATTCTTCGATTTATTCTCCCAATCCTATGATTGCATTCACTGTTTCATCGACTTGTAAGAAGTAGGCTACAATATTCTCATCTTCCTTCATTTTTAGTTGTTTGAACTGACCTCTGCAAGTTTGAATCTTTGTTGCTTTGACTTTTGTATCTCCTTCATAAATATTTTGAAGCTTGTTCCAAATCTCTTTAGCGGATTTACAATGTGCAACTTTGGTGAATACCATATCACTAAGACCATTCAAAAGTGCATTTTTGGCTTTGGAATTATTCTCACCGAGTTTCAATGCTTTGTCATTTGTTGGTGGAACTGCTGGTGTTGTGTATCCATCTACAATTGATTTCCAAACTTGAAATCCCCGTGCCTATATATATGTCCTCATCCTCAGGCTCCAAAAAGCATACTTCTGTCCATCAAACTATGGTATTCCATTTTTATACAAGTTGGTACTCTCCATGATCTACCTTTCAGTGGTTAAACTAATTTTTGAAGGAACCTGCTCTGATACCAATTGTATTGAGAGGGGGGATGAATTAGTAATAGCGTAATTATAATCATTTTTCTTCAAATAATCCAAGTGTTATATCAATGTAGAATTAGTATCCAATATTGAGAAATAAGAAATGAACAATCACACACATACACAATACAATAGTGTTTTATGTGGAAACCCAAATCAGGAGAAAACCACGGAATTCTTTTTCTTATATGTCTTGAATAATTACATTCATTGGAAGCACCAACCTCCTTTGTTTTCCAGCCGCAACTGGAAGGAGGATCCAACCCCCTAGTTTCTCATGCTACAACCTGAGGGAAGATCCAACTCCCCAATTCTCTGGCTACAACCAGAAGGAGGCTACAACCCCCTATGTTCTTCGGCTACAACTAGAAGGTGGCTACAACCACTTGTACTTGCCCCATCCAACCGCCCTGAAGTAGAAGTAGAATGATGGAACCACTATCACACTATCACTGTGAGATATGCCGTTGCAAACCTGTACCAATAAACCTGAACCATGTATCAACCTGTACCAATAAACCTGAACCATGCATCAACCTGTACCTCAACCTATAATCAACCTGTACCATAAAAAAGTTCATCAACCATGCATCAACCTATACCAAACAATTTGTAATCAACCTGTAGCATAAACAAGTGAAATGAACCATGTACCAAGTATGTACCAATCATGTATCAACTACTCATCAACTATGACTCATCAATATGTACCAACATCATCAACTATACACCTCATGTATGTGCCAACTCATCAACTACTTCTCTCAACCAAAATCCCTCATCAATTTCATCATCCAAATATGATTTATAACTTTGTAATAGACCTGGTGTATATGATCACATACCTACAAACCTTCCTTAACTTTAAACAGCAAGATACTAGCATTTACATCAAACTTTTCTTTAGTCTCACATGATTAGTTTTGGATTAGTCAACAATCCTAACTTGAAATAATCATAACTTTGTAGATGTAATGAATAAAGATCTAAAAATGATAAAAAATGTTCTTGAGTGTTTTTTATGCAATTCCTCCAGGTTTCACTACTTGGAACCTCTCATAAAAGTAGTTATAGAAAAAATGACATACCTTGCTGAATTTTGGCTTATTCTAGAGAGCGACCTTGTAGAGCGTGCCCCGCACAAGATGTTTGTTGAATCGATATGAAAATATTACAAAGAATACTACATACTGTAATATAACCAACACATTTGTTCTTACTGAATTTGTATATTTTATGAAGAAGTTATGACGTTTTTACCCGAAACACCTGTTTTTGTCTAATTTCAGGACTACCCACAAACCCTATTTTCCACAGAGTGTAACTCCAAAAATACAATGACCCACAAGATGAAGTTTTTACCACAAATACTTAGATATGTTTCCTCAATGGCATAGCAATTTCACGGTTTGAATCATTCTAGAAAAACATTTATTGCGAAAATGGTGAGATGACCTGTAAATAACATACCTTAGAAAGCATCATCAAAAGAATTTATCCTTCCTTGAATTCCAGCCTTCTTTTCTTCACCTTCCCTCAGAAATTTGGCTTATATATCCTTTGGTTACCTTAGACACCTATAGGTATTCAATATGCTCAAGTGTGTCAAAAATGAGAGAGCCTTTCCTCTTATTTATACTCTCCAAGTAACTTCCTTAAAAACATCTTCTAGGTCACTTTGCCCACTTTCCTTATTTTAGGGTTAACCCACTTCTAATTTCTCCATTAAATTTATTATTTAAATAATTTATTTTGTATTCACTTTGAATTATAGTACACTCATCAATTCACTTTATTATTTACCTTCTAAAATATCTTAAACCACTTTGACTACTTTGACCTTTTGGGGCTTCTAGATGACATAAGAGGGTCTTCCAACTTCGTAAGGCCATAACTCTCAAACCGTGAGGAGTTATGTGACATTCCACATACCACCAGAAATGGAATGACATGTACCATCCATATAGAATAGTATTACCTGAAAATATATCAAAAATCATACCATTATCCATCAAACAAACTTGGGTCCATTACCGAAACCTAGGTTCTCCAACTTCTCATGGCCATAACTCTCTAACCGCGAGGAGTTATGTGACGTTCCAAATACCACCGGAAATGACATACAAGCACTATCCATATAGGGTAGTTTTAGTGAAACATTCACTGATATTCATCTCATTATTCCACAAATAAGCATGGGTTCTCTAACCATACTTCTAGGATAACTCAATCTGCAAAGCATCTTCCCGTGAGGGATTTCACCATAAGGGGACCACTTTGGAGTTCATCCATTTCTACTTATTATCAACCATGAAAAGACAATAACGGGTCATCTTTACATCAAACAATCTTGGTTCCATTACCCAACCTTTGTGCTATGGGGCTTTCTTGAAGGGTTGACATCAATGACAACCAACCTTAATCAACATAAGCCCTTGTAACCAATAATTGTGGATTAGGAAAAAAATTTTGAGGCTATAAACATAGGGTGATATTCCTGTTTGTCTTTATTTAGCCAAGAAAGATCTGAAAATGCTTGAGTAAGATCATTTCATATCTTTTCCTCAATACATATCATGAATCTTCATGGGATATACTAAAGGTGTGAATGGTTACATTGATTGATATCTCCATGGACAAGATCATCATTGAGTGCAATGCTCAGTTTGAGGAAATTCTCATGCATGCACCACAAGATCCACATGAAAAGACTTTAATGCTTCCACCTGTACCATAAATCCAAGTGTTGAAAATATTGTTTCCATTGATGTCAAATACAGGGGGAGATTACAAATGTACAAGATAAATATTGCAAGATAGAGATTATTGGAAATATTTTTCTTGGATTTTTTATGCTTAGTTTAGATACCCTATCTTGATTCAGACCTTTTTACTCTGAATACCTAGCTCAAATGGGAGCATAGGATATATGGTTGAAAATTTATTCTGATACCTTTCCAATGGTATATGGAACTCACTCTAACTCCATAGGAATGAGGAGATATGAAATATTTTGTCAGATTGGACCAACCAAAAAGTACAGGTCAACCCAGCTACTTTTACAAGTCAACCCCATAAGTGAACGCATAAACACTACAAACAAAATATAGATGTGCATATTTGAAGAGTATTAAGTAAGAAGAGAAAGTAAAAGTGCACATAAGAGATATGAGGTGCGTAAGAGGAGATGGGGAGTATTCTTGGGGTCTAAAGGTGCACCAGAGGAGTTTTCTTGGAGTTTTAAGGGTGAGCTATGAAGTACTAAGGTCTATGATGCAACAAAGTACATTGTTTTAAGGTTGTGATTCTATGGTCTGGAATTCTATTCTGAGAATGATTCTATGAGGTTTTTTAGGGCATGAAGGATAAATCTAACTAAGGTTTGAAGCTATGTCTGGGGTATGAAGCAAGGAGAGGCATTGGAACATGAAATTTAAGGGTATGACGATGATGTGAAATACATGAAGTATGAAGCATGTAAGTGAATTTACAATTACTATGTGTATGGAGATATTAGATTAGTACCTATACAAGTCTTACTGAGTTAGTGCTCAACTGAGGAGATTGGTGTCTCCAGTTGGTTGGTGCCTACAATATATCGTGTTGCATTGGTGCTCAACTAAAGAGATTAGTCTCTCTAGTAGGTTGTTACCTACAAGCATTTATAAAGATAATTTTTTGTGGTTTTCTCCCACAAGGGTTTCCAAATTAAACTCCATGTATTGTGATTTTAGTTTACATGCATCTACTATTTTAAATTTAATGAATGATCGGTGAATGCTCATTTAAAGTAAAAAGTATCTTATACTGATTCACCCTCCCTTTTAGTATAATAATAAGTTCAAAAATTGGTATCAGAGCTGGTTCCTTTGGAAACAGGCTAACCATTGGAAGGTAGATCTAGGGAGCACACATGGTCAGTCAAGAAGGTTTCTCCACAAACAATATTGCATTATTTGATGGAACAAACTATGTCTTTTGGAGCATCAGGATGTGAAAATATCTAATGGCCCTTGGGTTTGATATTTGGGAATTAGTCATGGCTGGTTATACAGCCCCAACAATTCCACCAACAAGTGTGATCGGGAAGATGCATAGTGAAAACAATGCAAAGTCCATGAATGCCATCTTGTGTGGTCTATCAGAATCCAAGTTTTTCAAGGTGATGCATTGTGAATTGACAAAAGAACTTTGGGAAAAGCTTCAAAAAATCTATGAAGGCGATGAGAAGGTTAATAAGGAGAATCCCCAAACTCATAGAAGATAGTTCGAGAGCCTCAAAATGAAAGATGAAGAGAATGTTGCAACCTATCTTCTCTGTATTGATGAAATTTTCAACACCATCAGAGGACTTGGTGAAAAGGTTGAAGAACTGATGATTATACAAAAGGTGTTAAGGTAACTCCCCTTAATATTTGATGCCAAAGTTTCTGCCATTGAAGAAATGAAGGATGTTGATTCATTAACAATGGATGAATTGCATGTGATTCTCACTACATATGATATGAGGATAGAAAAAGAAAATCCAACATAGAAAGAAGAAGTTTCAAAGAAACAAAGAAGACAAAATGACACAAATCCTTTGATTGTTCCATCAAATAAACAGATACAAAAGAAGCACAATTCATGAGAAAACTAAAAAGAGGATCTGTCAAATACATTGGGTAAGCTGCCCTTCAAATGTTTTAATTGTGGTAGAGTAGGAAAATTTTCTACTAAATGTTCATATGAAAAAAGGGAAGACAATGATGATGAATACAATAATGATGAAAAAGAACATAACAATAAAATCCAACACTATAAACAAAAAATAGGAAAATATACTAAGAAGAAGAGTTTTTACTCTATGAAGAACAATAGCTCGTTTAAAGAAAGTGATGGATATGTTTTTGATATTAACAAAGAAGAATTCTTCTTCATGGCCATGGATACAAATTATACTAATACAGAAAATGAAGACAATCAGAAAGAAAAATTAGATTAAGAATAAGAATATATTGATGGGGAAGTGAATCTTGAAGTAGAACTCATTAGTGCCTTAGAAGAAATGGACAAACTGATGGGAAAGAATAAAAAGCAGAAAGATAAATTGAAGAAATATGAAAAGAAGGATAGTGATCTTGATGAAATAGAAAAAAAAAAATTATCATCCTGAAGACTCAACTAGAAGAGGAAAAAAGGATATAAGAAGTCGTGAGAATCTGGATAAAAGAAAAAGAATAAAATTTTGAGAAGCTAGAGGCTAAAATCGTTTCCTTAAGAAAGGAACAATAGAAAACAATTGATCAGTCGAGTAGAAGATTGAATTTTGGAAAAATTACTAAAATATTATATAATATTCTAGTTACCAAAGTTCACCATTCATCAAGACAAGTCTTGGCTACGATGAAAAACAAAAGACCCCCGAGGGAGATGCAAGCACTAAGATCACAAAGCCATCAAAAAAGGAAAATGAAGAAAATCCTAAAATATATGCTAATATTCTCAAAGGCTCCATCAACAATACAAGCAACAATAGGAAAGGAAATAATGGCTAGTAGAAACCTGATTCTTCTCACAAGAACAACAAGAATGACTTTAGCAGAGTTGTTCCACCAAGAAGGACTTTCACAACCCAATACCAAAATCTCTTTCTTGGTTATTGTTTTTCTTGCAAACATTTTGGTCATAAATCACTAGAATGTAGAGCTTATGCAAGAATTGATCGCGTGAGAGATAGAAATATAGGTTCTTATAAAACCTTAAAGAATTATTATGTGAGCAACACAACCAGAAGTTCTCATGGTTTTGTTAATAGAAACTACAATTCATTTTCTCCCCTACGTGATTAAAATATAGAATGATATAAGTGAAATAATTATTGGAACATAGCACGTTAATGTAGAAGCAACATAATAGAGAAGAATACACAAAGGTGTGGAAAAGGAAGCAATATGAACCAAAGAAGGAAAAATGTGGACTTGCAACGTATGCTCAAGACAAAGGAAGCCAATGGTACATTGATAGTGGATGTTCAAAACAAATGACAAGGGATCACAAATAATTTCTCACCCTAAAGGAAGAAAAATGAGGCAGTGTTACCTTTGGGGATATTGCTTCTGCGAGGATAGTTGGAAAAGGTACCATTAGTGTTGATAATGGAAAGACTAAAACACAGAATGTCTTGTATGTTGAAGGGTTAAAACACAATCTTCTAAGTGTCAGTCAAATGTGTGATCAATGTTACAACCTTTTGATGCTTGAATCTATTAGGACCGAAACAAAAACGTCATGGGGATGTAAATCCACCTATGCTTTTATAGAGGTGGTACTCCTCTTTAGATTTTCTTGGGAATTATAGATATTCAGAATGTGGGACTTGGCATAAGTTTGTCATCATAATTCAAAGAAACATAAATATTACAAGAAAATA
Source organism: Picea mariana (assembly GCA_032191745.1). Lineage (NCBI taxonomy): Eukaryota > Viridiplantae > Streptophyta > Pinopsida > Pinales > Pinaceae > Picea > Picea mariana. The sequence goes on along the minus strand of JASDQU010440031.1, from coordinate 81,880 downwards.
AAAAAGAAAATATTTTGTTTTGTTTTAAAGGAAAGTTCCTCAGAAACGACCAGGAACCAAACACATTCACACATTTAAAGAAAATAAGCAAAATTTCCTCATATCCATCATAGTTTGACTAAAGATTTATGATCACATAAAAATAAAAAAGAAGATGGTATGCATGCATAAGATAAATTTAACAAAGTGAACATGGTCAAATCAAATAAAGATAATGATAAATCAACCTCAAATACTTTATATTCAGAACTCTGGGTTAAAAACTACAATCGAGATTGTTCCCGAAATAACTCTCTTGAAATTTCTAAAAAATATATAGTATGTTACATATTCTTTAAAATTTAAAATGTGTTTGTCTTAAAGACTGGGATTGGGGCTCCCACAGACCATAAAGAAAATATACACAAGAATTTAATCTTGTAGAAGGAATATGGTGGGCGGTAAAAGATCAACAATACTTGGTAAGGAGGAAAAAAAAGAGTTATCAATCTTCGGTTAGACCTTTCTAGTGAAAGAGGTGGAACAACTGGATGAAGGACTTGATAAAGAAAAAGAAGGATGCGATCAACATAAAATTACTATCATGGTCTCTCGTACAATATATTCCTTCTTCACTTGCTTGATTCTGTCCTTTTATTGTCTTCATTGACGGTTACATGAACCGTCTCAACTGTTTCTTTCCCTTTTTAATTAAAGTTATTTAAATAAACTTTTATTTTCACAATTAATTTCCCATTAAAATAGAACGACTGTAATTTAATATTCTAGAAGCAAAAACCAACTTTTTAACCATGTAAACCACCTTTGATGTGATCTTCATCATCTCAACTTTCCAATGATATAAAATTTTCCCACATATGTCGTCTGTATCTCAAGATATAAGCTTGTGAAGTTGAGTTGTCATGCATGCCCATTAAAAAATGTAGCTGACTGATATTTCAATTTATGAGAAAATTGTATCAACTTTCAAGACTTGAAACCTATACCACCATATTCTATATTGAAATACCTTTCCAACGATATACCTTTTTTTGCAAACGAAGGTCGGGAGCTCACGATATAGACTTTGCAAGATTGTGACTCAACCACCGTCGATCAAGTTTGATTGGTAAATATGGACCCTTGATTTAATGTCGACCTCCTTTGTTGAATTTCTACTTTTCTTCATTATTCTTATCCCACATGTATGGGAATAAAAGAGTCTTAGTGGTATATAATGTTAATTGTAACATACACTTGACAAGAAATAAAGAAGAGAGGAGATTATGGAGCTTGGAGGATTCAACCCTTGAAAAATTGTTGAATATAATAATATTTTTTCCTGCCCAGTCAACCACCAATGTGCCCAATCAGAAATGATGAGTCACCCAACCAAGTGTTTCCACATGTCATCACTCGGTAGGCCAACAATCTGCCAATAGGAATTTTCCATATGTAATCCAATAAAATCATGCCATGTGTCATTTTGTGTATTGTGCCATGTGTCTCCATTAATTAGTTGCCATGTGGCACCATCCATTTAACTGCCATGTGTCACCTGGAGATGTTCCTCATAGAACTTAGGATAGGAAAAATATTATTGAATGTAGAAGTAGGTGAGGAAATTACCGTGGACCGTAATACATAATAAGAAATGAGTGTGAAAATTTCTAAGTGTAGGTGAAGTGGAGAGGAGAGGTAAATAGTAATAAAAAGAAGTTGTAAAATTTTCTAAGTCTTGATAATCGGTCGCGCGGACTTGAATATAACATATGAAATAAATATTATCAACCCTCACCAACCCGTGAACCCGTGAACCCGCAATAACTCATATATTTGGCTAAGTGTTGGAGGTGTTGCATATTAAAGAGTAGTAAAAAGAGTTGTGTACATTATGAGGGTGGCAGAAGTCAAAGTGAATTGTGAGGGTAGTGGAGATAAAACATACTCTTAAGAAATAACACCTACCCGTCAACCTGCGGTAAGCCATAGTAAATAAGGCTAAGTCTGAAAATTATATAATGGATCATGCGAAATATGGAAAATATAAAATATATGGGAGATAAAATGAACGACGTGAAATTTGGGAAAATAAAAAGGGGAAAAATAAAGAAATGGAAAATTGGGATAATGAAAATGGAAAGGAAAATAAAAAGAAATGTGAAAATAAAGGAAAAGGGAAATGAAAGTGAACATGGAAAGGAATAAGAAAAAATGGTTAAGTGTGGAAAAAGGTAATGAGAATATGAAATTAATGAGATAATGAGAAAAATGACTAAGTATAAAATGAGAGAATGAGTAGAGGTGAAGGGAAAGGGGAGGAGAAAACATGTCACTTAGAACATTTTTCATATTTCTTCTTGTAATACCTCCATTGGACTTCTGGACAGAAGTATGCATATCTTGGTCACGGAGACTCGGATTTTGATTCTGTGAAATGCATGATGAAGATGATACTAATGGATATGCAATGAACATATAATATTTCAAAAACATTCATCTTCCAACATCATTTTTTTTATTATTATTCTAAGAGAGACAACATATAGGTGACCAAATTTTGGTCAACAACTAGCTCCAACTGTCAGAAAGTGATCCCCCTATGGGTTGTTGTGAACACCAGAATCTTAAGACCAACTACATTATCCATTGGGATGTGGAGTCATATTCAAAATGAATTCTTGAAATTCTTCTTATTTCATGGAGTTACCTTCAAGTTTGATTGCCTTATTATGCAAAATTGAACTGAAGAAACAAAATATGTACATACATGATCTACCTACCCTAACTTACTTGAAAGAAAGGGGAACCTTAGGTACATGAATTTCCAATGGGGCCATTCAAACATCCAATTGACCTTTGAAATGGGCTCCAACAATAAGAAAAATATTAGGGTTTCTACCAATAAATCAGGAGCATGCCTAAAATGTACCACAATGGGATCGAGTAATGTGTGCAAAAGACTTGTTTTCGTTGGCAGGCTAACAATATTTTTGAACCAATATTCAATATATTCTACTCTTGGTTTCCCTAGAGTGTTACTATCTTCATCAAATGAGAAATTTATTTCTTGAAAACATTCTATTTTTCTTCTTTTTCCACATTCAAGATTATTGTTTCATTGGTGAAGTCTTGGCAATGTTCTTCTCTATGCAATGACTATCTTTTTTATTTTCAAAATTGTTTTATTCTACCAATTCTTCTTTATTCTGGTTGAATTCATCTTGCATATTTGGTGGAAACTCTTTAATTTCTTCCTCATATGGAGTATATGAGATGTCGAGATCCTTTTATTTATTTACAACCACTTCCAAGGTTCTTGATTCATCAAAAATCTCTTGAAAAGACTCTTCTTTCTTGTAAAGGTGATATTGCTCATCGTTCTTCTCAAGATTCATTTATTCCATCAATTCTTATTGCTGCAAGTTCTCTTTTGATGTTTCATCATCTATTACAAGAATGAAATCTTCTTGTATATTTGGTGGAGGCTTCTTAATTTCATTTTCAAATTTGTTGCTTGAAATATCTTCATATGGATTATATAGAAGGCTGAAATTTTCTTCTTGTAATTTGGAAGTTTCATCTTCCTCTTCAACAACATGACTTGACTTAAAAATTTCATCCACTCTTTGATTATATTCTTCTTCCAAATTGGGCATTTCGTTATCTTGCTTCCATATGGGAGAGGATGGGTGGGCAACAACATTTAAAACATTGGAAAAAACATATGAATGCACCTTTGGGATGAAATTTTCTGCAAATGAATCTTCTAACACATCCCAGCTAGTAATGGAGTTAGAGATTAATGAAATATACCATTCAAGAGCATCCTCTTGTAGAGTTTGTAGGAATAATATACATGTAACATTGTCTTCAGTGAGGTTAAAATCATAACATGTACCTTTAAATTAATCAAGTATTTCTCTGCATCTTTTGAAGAATCCCCAAAGAATGTAGAAAAAACTTCAATAGGAATATTGGGCATTTGAAAGTGTACTTCTGGTATATTTAAAGGGGTATTATGAAATCGTCTCCTTCTTTGATTATTTATCACTTTTGTTGAGTCTTTCAAATCCATTGATGGGCTTGATAAAGAAGCGCTATGACATGAATGAAACCCTTCAATTTTAATTTTTCAATGGGTTTTCCAGGGAGTTCATTCTCTCGAATCTTCAGTGCTTCTTGTTTATTTTTTATATTACAAAAAATGTGAGCCATGTTTAAAATAACAAACCATTTTGTTGAATCTTCTTCTTGAAAATTTGAGCCATGGAGATTTTTGGTTCCTCAAATATATTGAAAATGAATAGTTCCTAGTATGGTCACAAAAAATGTTGACGCTTGAATCTGTTAGGACTGAAATGGAAACCTCACGAGGATGTAAATCCCCCTGTGTTCTATAGAGGTGGTACTCCTCTTTATATTTTCTTGGGAATTCTAGATATTCAGAATGTGGGACTTGGCAAAACTTCGTCGTCGTAATTCAAAGAAACATAAATATTACAAGAAAATAAAAAGGAAAATGTTTTTTTTTTCTCTTAAAGAAAAGTTCCTGATAAAGGACTAGGAACCGCACACATTCACACATTTAAATAAAATAAGCAAAATTTTCTCACATCCATCATAGTTTGACTAAAGATTTATGATCACATAAAAATAAAAAAGAAGATGGTCCACATGCATAAGAGAACTTTAACAAAGTGAACATGGACAACTCAAATAAAGATAATGATAGATCAAACTCAAATAATTTATATTCAGAACTTTGGGTTACAAGGTACAATCAATATTGTTCCCGAAATAACTCTCTTGAAATTTCTAAAAAATATATAGTCTGTTACATATTCTTTGAAATTTAAAATGTGTTTCTCTTAAAGAATGGGATTGGGGCTCCCACAAACCATAAAGAAAATATACACAAGAATTTAATCTTGTAGAAGGAATACAGTGAGAAGTAAAAGAACAACAAGAGCCATTAAGAGGAAAAAAAACGAGTTATCAGTCTTCGATTAGACCTTTCTAGTGAAAGAGATGGAATAATTGGATGAAGAACTTGATAAAGAAAAGAAAGGATGTGATCAGCATAAAATTACTATGATGGTCTCTCGTACAATATATTCCTTCTTCACTTGATTTATCCTGTCATTTTGTTGTCTTCATTGATGGTTACAAGAACCGTCTCAACTGTTTCTTCCCTTTTTAATAAAAGTTTTTTAAATAAACTTTTATTTTCACAATTAATTTCCCATTAAAATAGGACGACTTTAATTTAATTTTATGGAAGTGAAAACCAACTTTTTAACCATGTAAACCACCTTTGATGTTGTCATCATCATCTCATCTTTCCAACGATATAAAATTTTCCCAAATCCATTGCTCGGATCTCAAGATATGAGCTTGTGAAGTTGAGTTGTCACGCAGGCCCATTAAAAATTGCAGTTGACTGATAATTTAATTTATGAGAAAATGTATCAACTTTCAACACTTGAAACCTAAACCACCATATTCTATATTTAAATACCTTTCCAACGATATAAATTTTGATGCAAACAGACGTAAGGAGCTCAAGATATAGCCTTTGCAATATCGCGACTCAGCCACCGTCGATCAAGTTTGATTGGTAAATGTGGACCCTTGATTTAATTTCGACCTCCTTTGTTGAATTTCAAATTTTCTTCATTATTTTTATCCTACATATACGAGAATAAAAGAGTCTTAGTGGCATATAATGTTAAGTGTAACATACACTTGACAAGAAATAAAGAAGAGAGGAGATTATGGAGCTTGGAGGATTCGTCCCTTGGAAAATTGTTGAATATAATAATAATTTTGCATGCCCAATCAACCACCAATGTGCCCAGTTAGCAATGATGAGTCACCCAACCAAATGTTTCCACATGTCATCACTCGGTAGGCCAACAATCTGCCAATAAGAATCTTCCATATGTAATCCAATAAAATCATGCCATATGTCACTTTTTGTATGCTACCACATGTCTCCATTGATTAGTTTCCATGTGGCACCATCCATTTAACTGCCATGTGTCACTTTTTGTATGCTGCCACGTGTCTCCATTAATTAGTTTCCATGCGGCACCATCCATTTAATTTCCATGTGTCACTTGGAGATGTTCCTCATAGAACTTGGGATAGGAAAAATATTATTAAAATAATATGGTGGGTTCATGGGTTTACATGAATGCAGAGATAGGTAGGGAAATCATCGCAGACCGTAATACATAGTAAGAAATGAGTGTGAAAAATTCTAAGTGTAGGTGAAGTGGATAGGAGAGGTAAATAGTAGTAAAAAGAAGTTGTAAAATGTTCTAAGTCTTGAGAATCGGTCGGACGGACTTGCATATAACATATGAAATAAATATTATCAACCCTCGCCAACCCGTGAACCCGTGGTAACTCATATATTTGGCTACGTGTTAGAGGAGTTGCATAGTGAAGAGTAGTACAAAGAGTTGTGTTCATTATGAGGGTGGAAGAAGTCAAAGTGCATTGTGAGGGTAGTGTAGATAAAACATACTCTTAAGAAATATCCCCAACCCACCAACCCGCTGTAAGCCATAGTAAATAAGACTAAGTCTTGAAAGTATATAATGGATCACGTGAAATATGTAAATAAATATGGAAAATATGAAATATATGGGAGATAAAAGGAATTACATGAAATTTGGGAAAAGAAAAAGAGGAAAAATAAAAAAATGGAAAAATGGGATAATGAAAATGGAAAGGAAAATAAAAAGAAATGGGAAAATAAAGGAAAATGGAAATGAAAGTGAACGTGGAAAGGAATAAGGAAAAATGGTTAAGTGTGGAAAAAGGTAATGAGAATATGAAAATAATAAGATAATGGGAAAAATGACTATAAAATGAGAGAATGAGTATAGGTGAAGGGAAAGGGGAGGAGAGAACATGTCACTTAGAAATTTTTTCATATTTCTTCTTGTAATACCTCCATTAGACTTCTAGACAGAAGTATGTGTATCTTGGTCATGGAGACTCAGATTTTTATTCCGTCAAATGCATGCTAGAGCTGATACCAATGGATATGAAATGAACATACAATAGTTAAAAAATATTCGTCTTCCAATATCGGTTTATTATTATTATTATTATTCCGAGAGCAGGAACATCTAGGTGACCAAATTTTGGTCAAAAACTGGCTCTAACTGCAGGACATTGACCCCCTATGGGTTGCTGAGAACACCAGAATATTAAGACCAACTACCTTCTCCATTGGGATATGGAGTCATCTTCAAAATTAATTCTTTCAATTCTTCTTATTTCATGGAGTTACCTTCAAGTTTGACTTCCTTATTATGAAAAATTGAACTGAAGAAACAAAATATGTACATACATGATCTACCTACCCTAACTTACTTGAAAGAAAGGGGAACCTTAGGTATAGGAAGATTTCCAATGGTGTCATTCGAGCATCTAATTTACCTTTGAAATGGGCTCCAACAGTAAGAAAAATATTAGGGTTTCTACCAATAAATCAGGAGCATGCCCAAAATGCACTACAATGGGATCGAGCAATGTGTGCAGAAGACTTGTTTTTGTTGGCAGGCTGACAATACTTTCGAACCAATATTCAATATCATCTACTCTTGGCTACCCCAGAGTGTTGTTATCTTCAATCAAATGAGAAATTTCTTTCTTGAAAACATTCTCTTTTTCTTCTTTTTCCACATTCAATATTATTGTTTCATTGGTGAAGTCTTGGTGATGTTCTTCTTCTATGCAAAGACTATCTTTTTTATTCTCAAAATTGTTTACATCTGCCAATTCTTCTTTATTATAGCCGAATTATTTTTGCATATTTGTTGGAAACTCTTTAATTTCTTCCTCATATGGAGTATATGAGATGTTGATATCATTTTCTTTATTTACAACCAATTCCAAGGTTCTTGATTCATAAAAAACCTCTTGAAAATACTCTTCTATCTTGTAAAGGTGATCTTGCTCATCGTTCTTCTCAAGATTCATTTCTTCCATCAATTCTTCTTGCTGCAAGTTCTCTTGTGATGTTTCATCATCTATTACAAGGATGAAATCTTCTTGTATATTTGGTGGAGGATTCTCAATTTCATTCTCAAATTTGTTGCTTGAAATACCTTCATATGGAGTATATAGGAGGCATAAATTTTCTTCTTGTAATTTGGAAGTTTCATCTTCGTCTTCAACAACATGACTTGAATTAAAAATTTCATCCACTCTTTGATTAGATTCTTCTTCAAAATTTGGGAATTTCATTATCTTGCTTCCATATGGGAGAGGATGGGTGGGAAGCAACATTTAAAACATCAACAAAAACATATTAATGCACCTTTGGGATGAACTTTTCTGCAAATGAATTTTCTAACACATCCTAGCTAGTAATGGAGTTAGACATTAATGAACTATACCATTCAAGAGCATCCTCTCGTAGAGTTGGTAGGAATAATCTACATGTAACCTTGTCTTTATTGAGGTTGAAATCATAACATGTACCTTTAAAATTAATCAAGTGTTGCTTTGCATCTTTTTAAGCATCCCCAAATAATGTAGAAAAATTTTCAATAGGAATATTGGGCATTTGAAAGTCTACTTATGGTAGATTTAAAGGGGTATTATGAAATCATCTCCTTCTTTGAGTATTTATCCCTTTTGTTGAGTCTTGCAAAGCCATTGATGGGCTTAATAAAGAAGTGTTATGACATGAGTGAAACCCTTTATTTTGAATTTTTTTCAATGGATTTTCTAGGGAGTTCATTCTCCCAAATCTTTGGTGCTTCTCATTTCTTTTTGATATTACAAAAAAGGTGAGCCATGCTTAAAATAAGCAACCATTTTCTTGAATCTTCTTCTCAAAAATTTGAGCCATGAAGATTTATGGTTCCTCAAATATCTTGAAAATAAATCGTTCCCTAGTATGGTTGCCAAAAATGTTGACTCTCGAATTTGTTAGGACCGAAACGACAACCTCACGAGGATGTAAATCCCCCTGCATTTTTATAGAGGTGGTAATCTTCTTTATATTTTCTTGGGAATTCTAGATATTTAGAATGTGGGACTTGGCATAAGTTTGTTGTCGTAATTCAAAGAAACATAAGTATTACAAGAAGATAAAAAGGAAAATGTTTTTATTTATTTATTTTTATTTCTTTTAAGGGAAAGTACCTGAGAAAGTACCACAAACCCAACACATTCACACATTTAAAGAAAATAAGAAAAAATTCCTCACATCCATCATAGTTTGACTAAAGATTTATGATCACATAAAAATAAAAAAGAATATGGTATGCATGCATAAGAAAACTTTAACAGAGTGAACATGGGCAGCTCAAATAAAGATAATGATAGATCAATCTCAAATATTTGTATTCATAATTCTGGGTTACAAAGTACAGTTGAGATTGTTCTTGAAATAGTTCTCTTGAACTTTCTAAAAAATATATAGTCTGTTACATATTCTTTCAAATTAAAAATGTGTTTGTCTTAAGGACTCGAATTGGGGCTCTCGCAGACCATTAAGACAATATACACAAGAATTTAAGCTTGTATAAGGAATATGGTGGGTAGTAAAAGAACAACAAGACCTGGTAAGAAGAAAAAAAAGGAGTTATCAGTCTTCGGATAGACCTTTCTAGTGAAAGAGGTGGAATAACTAGATGAAGGACTTGATAAAGAAAAAGAAGGATGTGATCAACATAAACTTACTATGATGGTCTCTCATACAATATCTTCCTTCTTCACTTTCTTGATGTTGTCATTTTATTGTCTTCATTGACAGTTAGAGGAACCGTCTCAACTGTTTCTTTCCCTTTTTAATAAAAAAAATTTAAATAAACTTTTATTTTCACAATTAAAAATAGGACGAATATAATTTATCTTTTTGGAAGTGAAAAACAACTTTTTAATCATGTAAAACACCTATTATGTTCTCTTCATCGTCTCATATTTCCAATGATATAAAATTTTCCCAAATCCATCTCCCAGATCTCAAGATATGAGCTTGTGAAGTTGAGTTGTCATGCATACCCATTAAAAAATGCAACTGACTGATATTTTAATTTCTTAGAGAAATGTATCAACTTTCAACACTTGAAAAACCTGTACCCCCACCTTCTATATTGAAATAACTTTCCAATGGTATAAATTTTTCTGCAAACGGAAGTCAGGAGCTCAAGATATAGCCTTTGCAAGATCGTGACTCAGCCACTATCGATCAAGTTTGATTGGTAAATGTGGACCCTTAATTTATTTTCGAATTCATTTGTTGAATTTCAAATTTTCTTCATTATTATTATCCCATATGTATGGGAATAAAATATTCTTAGTGGTATATAATGTTAAGTGTAACATACACTTGACAAGAAATAAAGAAGAGATGAGATTATGGAGCTTGAAGGATTAGACCCTTGGAAAATTGTTGAATATAATAATAATTTTGCATGCCCAGTCAACCACCAATGTGTCGAGTCAACAATGATGAGTCACCCACCAAATGTTGTCACATGTCATCACTCGGTAGGCCAACAATCTGCCAATAAGAATATGTCATATGTAATCCAATTAAAACATGCCATGTGTCACTTTTTTTATGGTGCCACTTGTCTCCATTAATTAGTTTCCATGTGGCACCATCCATTTAACTGCCATGTGTCACTTGGACATGTTACTCATAGAACTTAGGATAGGAAAATTATTATTAAAATAATATGGCGGGTTTGCGGGTTTACGTGAATGCAGAGGTAGGTGAGGAAATCATCGTTGATTGTAATACATAGTAAAAAATGAGTGTGAAAATTTCTAAGTGTAGGTGAAGTGGAGAGGAGAGGTAAATAGTAGTAAATATAAGTTGTAAAATGTTCTAAGTCTTGAGAATTGGTCTAACGAACTTGCATATAACATATGAAATAAATATTATCAACCCTCCCCAACCTGCGAACCCATGAACCCGCGGTAAGTCATATATTTGGCTAAGTGTTGGAGGAGTTGCATAGTAAAGAGTAGTAAAAAGAGTTGTGTGCATTAGGAGGGTGGTGGAAGTCAAAGTGCATTGTGAGGGTAGCAGAGATAAAACATACTCTTAAGAAATATCACCAACCGCCAACCCACGGTAAGCCATAGTAAATAAGACTAAGCCTGGAAAGTATATAATGTATCACATGAAATATGGAAATAAATATGGAAAATATGAAATATATGAGAGATAAAAGGAATTACGTGAAATTTGGGAAAAGAAAAAGGGGAAAAAGAAAGAAATGGAAAAATGGGATAATGAAAATGGAAAGGAAAATAAAAAGAAATGGGAAAATAAAGGAAAAGGGAAATGAAAGTGAACGTGAAAAGGAATAAGCAAAAATGGTTAAGTGTGGAAAAAGGTAACGGAAATATGAACGTAATGAGATAATGGGAAAAATGACTAAGTATAAAATGAGAGAATGAGTAGAGGTGAATGGAAATGGGAGGAGAGAACATGTCACTTAGAAATTTTTCATATTTCTTCTTGTAATACCTCCATTGGACTTCTAGACAAAAGTATGTGTATCTTGTTCATGGAGACTCGGATTTTGATTCCGTGAAATGCATGGCGAAGTTGATACCGATGAATATGCAATGAACATATAATAGTTCAAAAATATACATATTCCAATATCGTATTTTTTTATTATTCCAAGAGCTGGAACATATAGGTGATCGAATTTTGGTCAACACAACCTCACATTTCATTCTAAAGGATATGAGATAAGGAAAGAAGGTTAAGAAAGATTAGTGGAAAATGCAAACAAAGCCCTGAGCGATGTATACATTCTCGATGAAGTCAAAGGAGAAAAATGTTGTATGGTATGTTGGTCCCCGGTTTTGACCATGATCTTTGCCTATATTATATACTATAGACCTCCATTTATATGCCAGTACCACCCTTTTGACCTCATTTTGACATACTTAACAGCTCCCTACCACTCAAAGGTGTCACCCAAGGTATCTTTGCATTTCAAACTATTTTTATGCACTTTAATGCTTTAAATTGATAATGTGACTAATATCACTTGGGTTAGGTACCACTGCTATTTTTGGAACAGGATGTCGGTACCAGGTACCAACTCGCACCCGTGGAGGTACCAGTGGAGCCGTTCGAGAGCTGTGCATTATGGTGTGCGTTATGGTTCGAATGAAGGACAGAAAGGTTCACAGGCCAGCTGGATCCATCGCCACAGAGCACTCAAGAGCATAATGATAAACCTGGATCGACTACTCTTCACCATTCACACTTCGTGACACTACGTGTCACGGAGATGTGATATATGTTTTAATTGATTCCACGACTATTCTCGGATCAGGGATCCATTTATTTTAGGCATCTTTGTTATTTGACTGTTATGAACAATGAGACTTCTATTAAAACCCGGGATCACTCCTGAGAATAGGTTACTACTACTATTGTTACTATTACTGTTGCCGTTTGCTATTGGATTATGCTATGAACTTATGTCTTGAATACAAACTGTTGTTGCGTATATTATTCGACTGTCATATGTTCTGAGTATTATTTTGATGAGTTAATGAAGCGTGGAGCTACACTGTATTTGCATCGAATGATCTAGTCGGCTCTGGTCGTTTCCCACAGCGTTTGTGCCATTTGGTTGGGCCCGCCAAACTGGTGCAAGTCGCTGCCTTAATTTGCAATAGATTTAGTTTGTGCTGTTGTAGCTTTAGTTCATTCCAATATTTTATAGCTCGCATCTGAGGTAGCTTAGCGTTCATAGATTTCGTTTCAGTTTATCATAGTTTCAGCTCATCGCAGTGTGTGAATGTTTGCTTACACGACACTTTCAAAGTTTCAGGATTGTGTTTATTTGTTTCTCAAGTGAATCATTACATCGCACTATTATCTTTGACATTGCTGAATATTAAACACAGGATTGATGCATGTAGGGTTAGCATATGCATATGGTTGTTTGGTTTTCATTTCCACTTCGGATGTAACTCAGGAGTAGCATGCATTTTTCTTTGTTAGACAGTAGTTGCCTTGCGTGCTTAGAACAGTTAGGTTACAGTTAGAACAAAAGGAGCTCCTGGTACCAGTTAGTAGCATAATACTCTGTTTTCCTGTAGACAAAATAGATTGATTTTTGCTGACTAGATTGAATGCATCTTCGAAAATACTCTTTGTGTCATGGCTGGAATATAAGTGATAATGGTAAATGATCGAACATAGAGGTAAAATAATCTTGAGGAACCACATTTTGGGATAAGAATAGCAGTACCAACATTTGAGCACAAGACTGTTCTTGTTGATGATTTGAATAGGAAATGCTCAGTTTCAAGATAGTTATTAAAATCCAAGTTCTTAGAATAGGTGTGTGTTTTATTCTTAGGATAGCATTTAGATAGAGACTCGACGCTTACCTGCACATACTGTGTATCAGCTCAAAGTTTACCAACCCTGGTTTGACAATTTAGTGTTTCAGGTCACTTAAAAGCTTCAATTTAGCAGCCTGACATTTTTGGCGCCGTTGCCGGGGACCTGTTTAAAAGGTAAGAAGACAGTTGTTTTGATTAATCACTTAGCTTGGTTTGGTGTGTTAGCAGGTCGATAGTAAGAGCAGTTGTGGAAACAAAAGGGTGAAAAGCGACATATCAGTTCTCACAGGTACTCTGAAACTCAATCTTAGTTTTTCATTTCATTTTTAATATGATTTCATGAGAAATAGAGATCCTAGAGGTAGATTTATAAAAAATACAAAACCCCAAAAAGAAGAAGAAACCTCCACTCAAAGAGTGATAGAAATTGAGACTGAAATTCTGGGCGAGGAAACTGTAGAAAAAAATCTAGAACCAGGAAACACCATACATCAACAAACTCAAAACCTTGGTGATCCAGCCCTGGATGACACAGTTGATCCAGAGAAAATACAAGCTCTTCTCAGAAAATCTAATCCTGAAGTTTCACAGATAACCACGACAGCTATGACATTGAAGGCCATAGGATCTTCAAAAAGACCAATAGGAGATAAAACTGCTGACAGAAAGAATCCAGAAAGGTGGGATTTCACACCCTCACCAAAGAAAGATCGGATTTCTTACACAATTCTTGGTAATCCTTTCACCATGGGAGATAGAGGGAGAAACTTACATGAGGATCTTCACATTGAAAATGAAGGGGAAGAACAAGCAGAGAATGAGGTAGCATCAGAAACCACCTTTGGATTCCCTATTTTGGATTTAGTCCAGAATGTCACCATGAAAAATATCCCACTTTCAGCACTGCCAACCTTCCATGGGAAAAATAGTGAGGACCCTGATGTCTTTCTTTTTGAATTCGACATCCTGTGCAGGAGCTATAACTATCTCCAGGACGCACACAAACTCAAATTATTCCCTGCCACTCTGAAATATTCTGCATTACGTTGGTTCATGAGTTTGGGAGAATACAGTATTAGATCCTGGGAAGATATGAAGACAAAATTTTTAAAGAAGTACCAGGACTACTGCAGAACCAAGGATTCTCGAAATGACATCTTCAAATTGCAATAGCAAGATGAAGAAAGCCTTGAGGATTTTCTAGAGAGATTTATCTTTACCCTTCAAAAATCCAAATACACTGATCTCCAGGATGAAGCAATCAAGACTCTTTTCCTGAAAGAAGTTTTGGAGGAATACATTGATACCCTCAACTTAATGGCTTCAGGAGACATTTATCAGAAAAACTTTGAAACAATTTGTGAACTCTGTAGAACTTACTCAAGAAGTAAAGGGAAAGCCGCAAAAAGTGTGAGAGAATCGCTCAACAAGAATACCAACACATCTACATCTGGTGGAGTTACCAAAGTTGAATTGGGAAACTGTTGGAAAACTTTAAAACCAACCTGTTAGGAACAATTGGCTCTCAACTAGACACCTTGAAGATTAAGAAAAAACAGGAAGAGGAAAACCCTGTCCTCAGCATATTTTGCTCAAAATGCAGAAAAAGACATCCTTTACGAGAGTGTCCCCTGGACAGTGTTTCTGTATGTGCAATATGTGCTAAGAATCATAAAACAGAAGACTGTCCATCCTTACCTGGACTGCAGGCAATATTCAAGGGAGGAGAAGCTCCTGGGACTCAATTTGCACCTAAGAAGCCTTGGCAGCCTAGGAATCCGAATGCAAATGCATACCAAGAGCCAACCCCACCATATTCTAGATACTATCCACCCTTCTCTCAGCAACAACAACACCCATGGAACTGGCCAAGCTGGCCTCCACAAAATGTCCCTGCTCAACCTTGGTACCAGGGATGGAGAAATCCAAACTTCGGGAATAATCAACAGCAACATGCAGTGCCAATGCCCCAAAATCCATGCATGCAGTACCCTCCAAACTTGCAACAGTTGTTGCCTGGTTTTACTCCACCTCCATTAAAGCAGTTACTGCCTGGTTTTACTCCACCTCCATTACCACCCATTCCACAAAATCCTCAGCAGTCTCAGAATCCACCTCATCCTACCATTCTGCCCACTCAACCCATTCCGAATCCAAACCACAGACCACCCCTACCACTCCATAATGCTTATTTCCAGAACTATCCATCTTACAACATAAATCCCATTTCTATACAAGAAGTACAACTGAGATCTGGAAGGGTTTTAAATAAAAATCAGCCTAAAACAAAAACAGCACCAAAGGTAATCATTGAAGAACATGAGGATGAGCCTACAGATAATTTATCAACTGAGATACCCCTGCCAGATGTTATCATTCTGAAGCAAAAAGAATCTGAATCACAGCCTAACACACAACCTCAGGTTCCCAAAGAGCCTCCTTTTCCTGAGAGGCTGCTCATTGAAAAACCAATTACACAATCTGAGTTTGACATTATGATTGAACTAAGAAATGTCTGTGTTAAGATTCCCTTGTTACAAGAAATCAAGGATGTTCCCATCTATGCCAAAACCATCAAAGAACTCTGCATCAAGAAGCCAGGTCGAAAACAGAAAGATCCACCCACAATACATCTAGTAGGACAGCTGTCAAATTATATTTCTGAAACACCTAAAATTGTAAAGTATGCCAACCCAGGAAACCCAATAGTTTCAGTGACCATCAACAATGTATCTATTGGTAATACTTTAGTGGATTTAGGTGCAGCCATTAATATCATGACCAGCAACATAGTGGAACTGTTACAATTAGACCAATTTCTGCGCCCTACTCCTACAGTACTTGAACTGGCAGACATAACCACTATAAAACCTACTGGAGTTCTTGATGACATCCTTGTGACTTTAGCCTCGTGGGAATATCCTGTGGACTTCATGATAATTCATTCAAAGGATCCCACAAAAGGCCATCCAATCATTCTAGGGAGGCCTTGGCTGGCCACAACCAATGCTTTCATAGGATGTCGTGGTGGAGATATGTTTATTTCAAATGGCATTTCTTCACAAAAACTGACTCTGTTTCCACCTGCTCGGCCTGTTACAGAAGAGTTGTGTTGGTTAACCTGTCCCTATTTTGAGAATGAGGATGGGGAACCTTTATTCTCTGTTGATGAGATACATGCACTGCAAGAACCTACCGAAGATGACATTTTAAGTCAGTTTCTTTCTGTAACAGAAAATGTTGAGTTTCCACAGACCTATCTGCAATATGATCAGATTTTCCGAGAGGATTTTCAGGAACGAAGTGATCTATTTTCTTCATTTTCACCATCCATGGTTTTCACTGTTTCTG
>JASDQU010440031.1:45397-56266 GCA_032191745.1 Picea mariana | reverse complement strand
TAGGCTTGGCCTTGACTTGAGGAGCCATTTTGGATAAACTTCTGTGGAGAAAATAGGGCAGATTGAGTGGGTTTCTACCAGTCAAATGATTTATAAGTTTAAAATGGTAAATCATCACTCTGTTGTATTTCCCTTCACAAGTTAAATAAATTATTATGGCTTTTAATAACTGTTTCCATTTCTATTCAAGGAAAGACACATGAATGTCTTTCTTCCATATCAAACCCCTGTGTTCTGGTTTCAAATAAGACCTGAATTCAACATTCTTAGTGACAGTAGTTTTAAACCATTTTTCTCCAGTCATGGGAAGCTCTGTCACTTCATCTATGAAGGCTTCATCTCAGCCTATGAATTCTTTATTTCCATCAAAATTGAGGGCAAAGGCCTCTACCACCTGTTGATGAGAACTCTGTAATTTTTTGCAAAAGTTATAACACCCTGCATCCCTGAACATTTGACATACCTCCGGGTGTGATTCAAGGTAACTGATGTTGTCGAGATATTTCCTCAGGGTTGACGCCCCTTTCTTCATTTGCCACAATGTTTCCACACACCTGTGATCGAAGGAATGGATTTCAGAGGAGAGTTACACAACGTAGAATTAGGGAGAGTCAGCTCGGCTGTGAAAAAAATGAGAGAACTGAGGCGAGCTTTAGAATGTGGAACTGATTACAAGGGATGCGACAGAACAGTTGGTGATTTGTAGCAGTCATGGTTGATAACTGTAATGATGGAGGGTACGTAAGCATATGGTTTGATGATACAACTATCCGAAAAGATTCTCTTATATCATACAAAGATCAGATTCCGGTCGTGAATGGTTTGTTCTCCTGTCTTTTCGGTGGCTTATTGCAATTATAAAACTTTGAACTCGACGGTTGAAACATGTGAAAGGATGTGCTGACTCTTTCCCCACTTCTGCGATTTCGGTGGCTAAAATAGCCCTGAATTCCTTTGTTTAAGCTATCAAAAGCTAAGGATTTCGGTGGCTAATGAACAATCGAAATGTTTGCCTAAGCCACCGAAACCTGTGATTTCAATTAGATCAAATAAAAAATAAACAAAAGTTTATTTAAACTTTATTACATGCGTAAATATTTGAGAAATGAGATTAATTTTTTTTTTAAAAGTACCTATTTTTCAATGACTTCCTATCACCTAAAATAAACAAATTTGACTGTGTTATTTGAGGAGATAACATCTTACTCATTCTGGGGATGAAAGCCTCCCTGCGAGGTTTCAAGAACCTCAGCTCCAATGCCTTTCCTATTGGGCTATGGAGTCATTTGGCCTGTGCAACTGATCTTCTGCAAACCTGAAACTTTCATGTAGCCTTTACCATTGGGCTATGAAGTCGTTTGTCTTTTAGAAATGATCCCCTGCAAACCTGTAGCCTTGAAAGTATTCATAGTCTTCAATAGTTGTAGTGATCTTTAGATGCTGATGGATGAGGTCAAAAATTCCACCCCTAAAATCCAGTCATCTTTTGCTAAAAATAGATAAGAAGTTTTATCTTCCTCACACCGCTGACACCTCCAAAATTGAAACAGATCAATAAAACTGATGCTCTAAATTATGATCATCACTTTGGAACCTTTCTCGTATCAACTGGAACAACAGCACTTAGATCTGTGCAAAAAGAGTGGCTTTCTTCCCTTCTCTGCACTTTCAGTGGCTAAAGAGCCAGAAATCTTAACCTGTAAGCTACTGAAAGCTCTGCTTTCAGTGGCTAAAAATGGTTGTGAAAGCTTGCCTAAGCCACCAAAAGCTCTGTTTTGAAACTAGATTTCAAAATTGCAAAAATGTATTTCCTTCCATCTTCTGATCTTCACTTCTGCTCCTTTGAGGCTTCAGCAGCCTGAGTAGAGTCTGGATTATTAGTAGAGTTGATATCTTCCCATGGACTATCAACAAGATTAGTGGCTACTTCTGCTAGGGTTAACAAAGCAATATGTGCCTTAGGTCTTGGAGGCATCATTTTGATTCCTAGCAGCCTGATCTTCCTCTACAACATAGAATCAACATTTGGTTCCTTTTCTCCAGCTTATCGTATTGTTTAGTAAGCCTTTGGTGAGAATCATACAACTCAATATCTCTTTCTGTCAAAGTTTGATTACTAGTCTTAACTTCTCTGTCAAGGAGTTCAAGATCATAAACTTGTCTTAGCAGTCGATTGATTTTTGACAATTGGGGCTTGCTGGTTGATGCCTCATCCTCTTGCAGCTCCTGCTCTTCTTTAGGTGCAGGTGAAGGAAAATCTGCATACTCTGTTATCTGTTTTCCAGCTGGGACTTCTCCTTAAAGATCTAGCTCTGCTACAATTTCCTCATGCTTTGCTGCAACCTGTTGTAACCATTTCCAAAAATTGTACCACCAAGCTTCAGATATCCACTTGTCAAGTCATAGCCATTTATAATGTTCCATATGGATTAGTAAGAGGTCTGGGAGGCAAAATATAGGTTGAAAAATCCATGCATTGGATGAATAGGTGGGGGTGGCACTTGACTAGAACTAACACTGCTATTATCACTTGTTTGAGATCCACCTTGACTAAGCACCTCCAAAATCAAAACAGAACCTTGATAATGATGACTTTAATTATATTCCATCATTTGGAACTGTCCTCATGGCATTCAGATCAAGGGAACTTGGATTTTTGCAAAAATAGTAGCATTCTTCTCTGTTCTGTGCTTTCAGTGGCTAGGAGAGCCAAAATTCTAACATGTAAGCCATCAAAAGCTCTTCTTTTGGTGGCTAAGGGAGACTGTGAAAGCTTGATTAAGCCACCGAAAGCTCTGTTTTGAAAACTCAAGCTCATCTGTATGTATTTGCTGATAACAAAATGATCAGAGAGCCAATGTGTTCTTCCAAATATGCAACAGTAAGTACTACTTTGACAGTAATCTTGATTAGCATGTGTTTTCATTGATTCACAATCTTTAGAAGAGAGAGTAATCATGCATTTTGTTGTTTGTAATGCACACATCCAGATGGAATCACCTGCAAGAGACTTGTTAATGTATACATTAATGAAACACTCAAAACCTTCAAGGTAGGGCTCACATCATAGTTTCAGCTTTGGATGTAAATGAAGTAATCTCTGCAATTGTGGCTTATACGGACATTCTTGGATTAAGAAGAGAGGACAGAACACCATAGAAGAACCACCAGGCTGAGGATACAACAAATACTGCTTAATTCAAAATTTTGACAAGTTCTAAACAACTTATCATTAATCTTTGACTATAGAATAGGTTAAATAACCAAATATGGACAAATAGATAATGAGGTCAAGGCCAATTTCATCTGAATAATGCCAAGAACCCTGCTAAAATGAACTAGTGAGAGTTTGTTGTATAACTTTCATTGTTTATAGTGCACACACTCAGATGGCATCAGTTCATACAATCCCTGGATTTGAGCTCTGTAAGATAGAGGCTTGGATCGTCCATTTCAACTTTCTCTGGCTTTGGAAATTCCATGTCAATTATTATAGAAATAGTACACTCATCAGGTGGATGACAAAGTACTCTAAAAGCATGCAATAGATTCATGTTGTTCCTGAGGTTTATTTTTTCAGTCAGTTCCAGCGGATTGTTTGTTCCCTATAGCTTTCGAGAAGTAGAGTGTACAGGTTGTGATAAAAACTTAGGAGCTGGAATAACGGATATTGCAATAATTGAATAAATGATTAAAGATTATTAAGTAAGATTTAATTAAAGGAATAATTGAGGATTAACTAAGTAATAATAATCTAACTGAAGATCACATTTAATGACCTATGACATAAATTTAAGAGATAAAAAAAAAAGAAATGATATAACAGGAATTGCGTATGCAGTAGAGGGTGGCGTATGCAGGGCGAGGAATCCAGAAATCCCGAGATGATAAAAATATTAATGAAGGGACGAAGGATGGAGGATGGGGGTGGTTGTGAAGTAAATGCGTGAGTCGACAGGGAGGAATAAGGGACAAGAAGAGGGGGNATGGATGCTGTGGACTGTAATTTCTAAGACGACTGTATTGGCGGAGACTATTGTGTTTTGCCGTGAGAAGAGAGCCTCTGGACGGTTGTGTTTTGCTGTGAGCAGTGATTTTCTATGCACTGTTGTATTTTGTGGACTATTGGCTTGTTGTCAGCAAGGAGTAGAGTTCCTGGTTGAGATTTTATCCAGGGAGGCACCGGGTTGCTGGAGGTTTTGGGCATAGAGGGCCAGGATTTCTGTAGATATCATGGAGCTAGGTAGTTTTCCTAGTTGGCAGGGAGGACAGTAGTTTTGGGCAGTTATTTTCCTGTTTGTGGCAGGATTGATCTGGTAGCAGGTAGCAGGAAGGCAGCAGCAAGGAACAGAGGCAACAACAATTAGCATCAGAACCAGGTACTTGTTAAGTTATGTATTTATTTCTTTCTGCCATGTAATCAGTATTTGTGGATAGATCTAAGTTACTGAAGTTGTTGTTATGAAAATCAATATTATGCTAGAAATTTATTGTTTCACTTTACTAAATAAAAGGTTTATGAAACATAATGATGTTTAGAAGTATATGGGCATTACATATGGTATCAGAGCGTCTTAGTTTGAAATCTGGGCCTAAGGGCCAAAATCCCAAACGATTAACTCCAGCCACGCTTAACCTATAAGAAACACACGTTCAGTTTGACTAAATAGGACTGATACAGTGTGGTATCCAAGTTGTTAAGCATGAAAAAGAGAAGTCATAGCTTAATTTTTTCCTTTAGCAATGTTGTTAATGAATTTTCGGGTAGAATAGACACCTGAAACCGATGAAAATGTCGTGGGAAGCTTCTATTGAAGGCTTGAAACTAGTAAGATTCAATGACTACAGGAACCATACTAAATAACATGCAAAAAGACATTTGCGGGACCTTGAAAAGGCCTATTTCACCTCGAACTTACCTAAATGGGGGAAACTGCCGATGCACAGTCGAAAAAAGGAAATTTAGCAGACTTGTACCGCACAAGAATAGTGTGAACTATTTGCCTATATTAAGCCTCGATGATTGTAATAATGAACTATAGACCCATATAAATTTCAACCGTGCCAAGAGAGCAATTTTAACACTACGTAATGTTTTGTGCAACTAACCGATTTTCCCAAAGAAGAGTTGTCTATTACACGAGAGAACGGATCTGCATCGTCAGATCTCGAGCGAAATCCCATTAGCCATTAGATCTAGAAAATTTGCGCGGGGTTTAAGCCCTAGCGTGCATAGGAGGAGTCCCGGAAGAGTCATCGGGAAATCTGAGTCATCGGGGTTTTGTTAAGTCTGAGAATCAAGACCTTGTGGTTCTCGAAATCCCGAGAACGGATCCTAGCCGTTGATCTCGGCAGGACATGTGTCAGCGTTCTGGGGAGGCGTCGGGATTTTACCATCAGAGATTTTAGGAGTGTAAAACCATTGCATAATGAAATCGTGATACGCGATTTCCCGATCGGATCTGGACCGTCCATTATGCGTGACGTGTGTCAGGAGATCCCGAAGAGTCGTGGATCGAGAAATCGGTATTTTCGAAGACAAAGAAACCACGTCGCTTGGAATCATGACCGGCAATATCCTGACAGTGACATAAGCATGGTGGGACCACTAGAGTCAGAATGGAGGACAGGTGTCTGTCATCCGGGAAGAGTCGGGAAATCCATGAAAAAACAAAAAATAAAAAATAAAAAAATCCCGACACAATCACAGCCGTCCATCTGTGGGACAGGTGGCAACCATCGAAAACCATCGGCGTTTGGCCATCGAAAATCGGTAATCCCGGGGACATGATGTTTAAGCACTTTGAATTCGCAATCCACGAAACTCCGATGAGTGGGGGCCAGCTGTCATCACAGCAGAGGAGGAGGACAGGGGCGTAGTGGAGGCCAGCTGTCAGCCAACCGGGGAATCGGGATATCAAGATTTTCGAGGGCAAGGAATACTCGCATGGTGGAGTCGCGATCCGTGATTTCCCGATGAGATCCGAGCCGTTCACGTTGAGGACGTGTGTCGGAGGATCCCAAAGAGTCGGGATTCGGCATTTCGAGGTTTTTGCATACATAGGAATCGTTGCATTAGAAGTCACAATTTCACGATACCCGATAGAGCTCACACGTGCATCGTGGATCGGGAAATCGAGAATCCTAAGGATGCGCGCGCGTTGACATCGCAAATGCCAAAACGCCAAAATCCCGATAGGGTGATACAAGGCCACAGTCGCGGAGGCGGTCATATGGACCAAGCTCGTAGTAAAAGGGGCTAACGAAGAAAAGGGCCCATCGGGAAAGTTGAGCACAAAATCCCGATGGGAGGGTTTATGGTAACAAGATTGTGAGCGCGGTCGTATGGACCAAGGTATAGTCAGTAAGGGGCTAGCTCATAGAGACTGAACCCATCACGAATTGGGGTTTGGAGAGGTAAAGTTTTCACGACAGCAAAAAGTCTGAAACCCCGATACAGAGTCGGGGATAAGTCACGGTAGGTGCAGAGGCTGTGACGAGCACGTGGAACCCATGCGTGCCCAAATCCTTGGGCGCTTGTTTAGTTTTTTTATTATTATTTTATTTTTTAAAATCGTTAAAAATAATATAAAATAAATTAAATATGTAGTATAAATAATTTACATATAAATAAGGTTAAGTTAGTTTAAATTAAAGTAAAGCTAATTTGGGTTAAATTAGTGTAATAATAATTCAACTATGTTATTAAAGTGTAAGGTTAGTCTACCTTGAAGTTGATGTTAACCAAGCTTAGACGCCTCATCCTAACCCAAACCTAGCCAATTCCCCTGATGGAGTAATGTCTATTTATAGACAAGTTAAGAAAACTTATGCCCAACCCTGTTTCTAAGTTTAAGTAGCACCAATTTGAAACGTCCTGGAACTCACCCCGATAACCTTGGGGTGATGCAGGTTAAGTCATACAATATGGTCAGGACTCGAAGGGGTCGAGGCAGGGGAGCGTCGTCACGGACACCACCGACGCCACCCACACCATCAACACCACCGACACCACCAGGACCGCCACCACCATCGCCCGAACTAGCCCTCATACTGCGCTCGTTGGAAGCCATTAACGAGACTTTAAAGGGGCACCAACCAGCAGGGACTGAAGTGGAACTCCCACCATATGGGATGGGTAATCCAGAAGCATCAAGGAACTCAACGGGAGAATTTCCACCTGAAGACATCACGCGAGAATTGCAGAAGATCAAACTTCCGAAGTTTTCCGGAGGTCGCGCCAGTGAACGCGCGGAAGCATGGTTGGAAGGCATGACAAGGTGTTTTGCCTTAAGAGACTATGCGTCCAACTTGAAGGCAAAGATCACAATTTTCCAGTTAAGAGATAGCGCTTTGAACTGGTGGGGCAACTTAGAAAGACAAATACACCTTACTCCAGACACAGTATCTTGGGAACTCTTCGAGGAGAGGTTCCGAAGGAAATATCTACCAGCATATTACGAGGAACAACAAGTAGGGGCATTTCATGCCTTAGTACAAGGAAACAGAACTGTGGAAGAATACAAGATCAGGTTCATGGAACTGGTTAAATACATTTCGTATTTGGACACTGACCAACGACAGACAGAGCGCTTCTTTTATGAATTAAACCCGAAGATAAGAGCTATGGTGCAGATGTGGAAACCGTCTTCAGTAGTGGAGCCGGTAGAAAGTGCGCGTTATGCGGAAGAACACATGAACCTAACAGGAGGTACAAGATCGACATTTCCGCATCGCCCTAGATTCGTAGGAAAGACCCCGAGGACATTTCCTAGGGGAGGGTGCTCGAGGCCACCACCTTATGGTAACAGAGTCGTGCCAGGGACAATAGCTGCATGGATTTCAATGGAATCTAGTGCAGCATCTCATTCATTTCCAGCGGTGCAGACAGGTCCACGAACATCTCAGGGAACAACTAGTAGGGGCAGAGGTTCCAGGGGAAGGAACTCATTTCAAGGATAGACACGTAACAATGCACAGGTTCCACCTGGTGTTACCTGTTGGGGGTTTGGGGGACCCCATTACCAGCGTGACTGCCCAGAGTTTCAACCAGGGTTCGTGCATAATGAAGGGAAGGCATCGATGGGGAAAGCAAGTAGCAGCCACCATATTTACACAGTGGTAGATAACCGCCAGGCTGAACATCAATCCACCGTAGTGGAGTCGTCAGGTACGCTAAATCATATTAATGTTAAGATTTTATTTGATTCTGGTGCGACAGATAGTTTCATTTCACCATCTGCATTAGAAAAGAGTGGGCTAGCAGCCTATGAGCACGATGACTTTAAGCAAGTCGAGATGGCTTCGGGGAAGAAACAAGCTGTAGGACCTAGTGTCGATAATTGTAAAGTAGACCTAGGAGTGTGCACTACCAATTTGAAGGTATATGTCACTGCTCTTGGGGCATATGAATTAATCATTGGAATGTATTGGTTAGCAGCTCATCGAGATTTGATAGATTGCTTCGCAAAGAAGGTGCTTTGTGTCAATGATGAAGGGAAACTGATAGAGATTCAAGGTGTACAGAGAAAAGTGTCATTACGCTTTATATCAACTATGAAGGTCAAGCGATGCTTGAGACAAGGGTGTTGACTTTATGTAGTGGAAGCAGTGAATGAAAGGAAGGGACCCTCATTGGGTCAGTACCCAGTGATGTCAGAATTTCAGGATGTTTTTCCAGACGAATTACCAGGATTACCTCCTGAGAGGGAGCTTGATTTTACCATCGAGCTAAAACCTGGTGCAGAACCAATATCCAAGACTTCGTATCGAATGACAGCGCCAGAACTTTGTGAATTGCAAATGCAGTTGAAGGAGTTACTAGACTTAGGGCTAGTGAGGCCCAGTGTCTCACCTTGGGGCGCGCCGGTAATTTTTGTAAAGAAGAAGGATGGATCCTTACAACTGTGTATAGACTATAGGGACTTGAACCGTGCTACAGTGAAGAATAGGTACCCAATGCCACGAATAGATGACCTCTTCGATCAAATGAAAGGATCAGCGGTATTCTCAAAGATCGATTTACGATCTGGGTATCATCAGTTAAGGATTAAGGAAGGTGATATCCCAAAAACTACCTTTCGAACTCGGTTTGGACATTACGAGTTTGTTGTAGTACCTTTCGGATTGACTAATGTGCTAGCAGTGTTCATGAGTCTCATGAACGCTGTATTCCGGAAGTACTTAGATCGATTTGTACAAGTTTTTCTAGATGACATTCTCATCTATTCCAGGAATGGAAGAGAACATGAGGAGCACTTGCGAATAGTGTTATCTTGCCTTAGAAAGAACAAATTGTATGGAAAGCTGTCGAAGTGTTCCTTCTTCCAGAAAGAGATCCACTATTTAGGCCATATCATTTCAGGCGAAGGAATCTCGGTGGACCCAGAGAAGGTAAAGGCCATTCTGGAATGGCCAATGCCGAAAAATGCACATGAGGTGAGAAGCTTCATGGGGCTAGCGGGTTATTACTGAAGATTTGTGGAAGGATTCTCAAAAATAGCGAAACCCATCACCACTTTGCAATGCAAGGGAGTCAGGTATGAATGGACAGAAGAATTTGATAGTGCATTGATTGAGCTTAAGAGGTTACTAACTAGTGCACCAATTCTACGAGTGCCAGATATGGAAAAGGACTTCATGGTCTGCACGGATGCCTCGAAACAAGGGTTGGGGGCCGTGCTAATGTAGGATGGAGGAGTGATAGCTTATGCGTCAAGAAAGCTGAAGAAGCACGAGGAGTTATATGAAACTCACGATTTAGAGTTGGCAGCTATAATGCTAGCTCTGAAACTTTGGAGGCACTATCTTGTGGGGCGAAGTTTTGAACTCAAAACAGACCATCAAAGTTTAAAATATCTCTTCACCCAAAGGGATCTGAATGCCAGGAAAAGGCGATGGAGTGAGTTTATGAGTGAGTATGATTTTGGTATTTCATATATAAAGGGGAAGGAGAATGTGGTCGCGGATGCCTTGAGTAGGAGACCACGTATCTTCTCTTTGGTAACCTTAAAGGTCAGTCTGAGGGAACATGTGTTGACACAACTACTAGGAGACAGTTGGTATTTAAAGGTTACTTCCAACCTTCAGAACGGGAGGCAGTTAGACCCAAAGTATGAAGGGTATAATCTAGAAACAGATGGATTGTTGAGATATCGAGGAAGGATGTACATCCCAGAGAATGGGGATATTCAAAGCATCATACTGAAGGAAGCCCATAGATCACTTTATTGTGCGCATCTGGGTGTGAAGAAGATGTACACGGAGATGAAGAAACTCTTCTTTTGGGGAGGAATGAAGTGTGATGTAGTACATTTCATTGCCAGATGCCTAGAGTGTCAACAAGTAAAGGCCGATCACCAACACCCGGCAGGCCTCCTACAACCACATGACGTACCTATGTCCAAGTGGGAAGTCATTTCAATGGATTTTGTTGTAGGGTTGCCACTCACATCTCATAGACACAATGCCATTCTTGTGATAGTGGATAAGTTAATCAAGAGTGCTCATTTCATTCCGGTTAGAGACACATATGATGTTACTGATGTGGCTCGAGTGTTCATAAGCGAGGTTATCCATTTGCATGGGATACCTAAGAAGATCATTTCAGATAGGGACTCTAGATTCACTTCTAGATTTTGGACAAGTCTACAGTCAGCATTGGGAACTCAATTGAACTTAAGCACAACTTATCATCCTGAAACAGATGGGAAAACTAAGAGAGTAAATCAAGTCATGGAAGACATGCTTAGGATGTACGTAATGGATAATCAAACCCAGTGGGAGAAGCACCTACCTTTGGTAGAGTTTGCCTACAATAACAGTTATCATAGTTCCATCGGAATGCCACCATACGAAGCTTTGTATGGA
>JASDQU010440031.1:20473-45297 GCA_032191745.1 Picea mariana | reverse complement strand
TGATTATTAGTACATGCACGAGGTTTGCATGTACTAGCTACACATGCATTCCTTGTACATATACATTAGTATGTATGGACTTCTTGATTTACTTACTGATATTGTCAGTTACTTGCTGTGAATGTATGAACCATGCCCTTTTTCCTTTATATCATTAGATACCTTAACTTCGGGACGAAGTTTCTTGAAGGGTGGGTGTATGTAACGACCCTAATTGAATAAATGATTAAAGATTATTAAGTAAGATTTAATTAAATGAATAATTGAGGATTAACTAAGTAATAATAATCTAACTGAAGATCACATTTAATGACCTGTGACATAAATTTAAGAGATCAAAAAAAAAGAAATGATATAACAGGAATTGCGTATGCAGTAGAGGGTGGCGTATGTAGGGCGAGGAGTCCAGAAATCTCGAGATGATAAAAATATTAATGAAGGGACGAACGACGGAGGACGGGGGTGGTTGTGAAGTAAATGCGTGAGTCGACAGGGAGGAATAAGAGACGGGAAGAGGGGGATGTGCGCACCATTCGACGGGGGGGGAATGGATGCNACAATTTTCTGTGCACTATTGTATTTTGTGGACTGTTGGCTTTCTGTGAGCAAGGAGTAGAGTTCCTGGTTGAGATTTTATTCGGGGAGGCACCGGGTTGCTGGAGGTTTTGGGCACGGAGGGCCAGGATATCCGTAGATATCCTGGAGCTAGGTAGTTTTCCCGGTTGGCAGGGAGGATAGTAGTTTTGGGAAATTATTTTCCTGTTTGTGGCAGGATTGATCTGGTAGCAGGTAGCAGGAAGGCAGCAGCAAGGCACAGAGGCAACAACAATTAGCGTCAGAACCAGGTACTTGTTAAGTTATGTATTTATTTCTTTCTGCCATGTAATCAATATTTGTGGATAGATCTAAGTTACTGAAGTTGTTGTTATGAAAATCAATATTATGCTAGAAAGTTATTGTTTCAGTTTACTAAATAAAAGGTTTATGAAACATAATGATGTTTAGAAGTATATGGGCATTACAACTTGTTAATGTATACATTAATGAAACACTCAAAACCTTCAAGGTAGGGCTCACATCATAGTTTCAGCTTTGGATGTAAATGAAGTAATCTCTGCAATTGTGGCTTATACAGACATTCTTGGATTAAGAAGAGAGGACAGAACACCATAGAAGAACCACCAGGCTGAGGATACAACAAATACTGCTTAATTCAAAATCCTGACAAGTGCTAAACAACTTATCATTAAGATTTGACTATAGAATAGGTTAAATAACCAAAGATGGACAAATATATAATGAGGTCAAGGCCAATTTCATCTGAATAATGCCAAGAACCCTGCTCAAATGAACTAGTGAGAGTTTGTTGTATAACTTTCATTGTTTATAGTGCACACACTCAGATGGCATCAGTTCATACAATCCTTGGATTTGAGCTCTGTAAGATAGAGGCTTGGATCGTCCATTTCAACTTTCTCTGGATTTGGAAATTCCATGTCAATTATTATAGAAATAGTACACTCATCAGGTGGATGACAAAGTACTCTAAAAGCATGCAATAGCTTCATGTTGTTCCTGAGATTTATTTTTTCAATCAGCTCCAGCAGATTGTTTGTTCCCTATAGCTTGCCAGAAGTAGAGTGTACAGGTTGTGATAAAATATTAGGAGTTGGAATAACGGATATTGCAAAACTCCTTGATGCTCGATGTGATTACCCATGCTCTTGGCACCATCCTCTTAAGCATTTCAAGAGTGTGATCTGCAACCTGTTGTGGGGTTGCTTTCTCCTTGTGCTCAGCATTAGGAGTCAACATACTGGGTTTTAACAAAATTCCCTCGGACAACACATTGTTCTCTACCAAGTAGAAGAAAACCTCAGTCCAGACTTTCTTTGCCACTTCAAGTCTTTTATCAATGGAATGGTCTCCATCCAACATAATCTCTAGCTCCATAATGGGCACAAGGCCATTGTCTTGAGAAAGGGTAGAATAACGTGCAAGTCCCCAGGAAGCTTTGCTTATTTAAGAATTAACAACTGAATTTATTTTATTTGTTCATATGAAGAGCTTATTCTCCTGCCTACTCCTACACTAACCAACTGTACTGCCTCTTATCAAGTGAAATCATGCTTCCAATGAAGACATGTTAGAAACTGATTTACTGAACTTGTTCTTGATTTTGACCCGAAAAATAATGGAAGCCATATCATGCAAAAATATAATTTGTAAAGATGATAAAACTGTCCTTCGTCTGACAAAAATGTTTTGATATTTAGGTTGCTCGTGGATTCCAAAAAATCAACAAAAGGGTCATGAAAGACACAAAGAAATACCTCTTCATGATAATGTTTCAACTGAAAATTGAAGTGATGTTGGTTGCCTTCAATGATGAATATGGACTGTTCAACCTCTGTCAGAGAGTCATATAAGATGGATTGTTGATCTGAACTTTTCAGCACACCATCTTCCTCTTCGTATATGCTACAATCTTCCCATGTCTGCAAATCTGGAAGCTGAGGACTGTCCCTAATATTTGTTGTAGATTCAATACTTTCACCTGTTGATCTGTCAATATTCTCATCATCTTTCAAGTCTTCAAAGGGGAAAATTTGATCTTCTTGAAATCCTAAGACAATAGATGCATTTGGTACAATGTCAAAACCATCTATACTATGCCTAATATTGTGAAGATCATCAATGTCTCGGTCACAATTGTAGGTATCCCCTATAACAACATACTCTTCATGATTATTTGAATCTTTAGTCAATAAATTGAATTCATGACAACATTCAGAAAATAGAAAGTTAGCTGAAAATATTCCTTTGCAAAACAAATGAAAGGCAACATAAAAATCTGCCAAAGAGCTAATACTGGCAATAGGGACTGACCGGTACCAATCACGAGCAAACCCTCTAATAAAAACCTGAAGATCTTGATCTGAACATCCTCATGCACAATTTGCAATCGATGAATGAAATCATGAAAATCCAACAAATGTTCAGCTGACACTTCCCACTCTTCTCCTTGAAATCTGGGAATACTATGTTCCCATTCATCTCTATTAGGCATTGGATTAGGGAAACCAACAATCCTTGAAAAATCACAGAAATCATATCTCTTTGATAAGATCTTGTTCATTTCATACCAGTGGAGTCGCCAACAAATTTCAGAACAATGGATTCGCCACTGAATCTGTCCTTCATGGAGTTGCCAGATAGATGATTACAACCAAAAATATGTCCAGACTTTGTTTATCATCAAATCTGGATCTTGTTGTCTCCCAAGGAAGTTGAGCTTCAATATCCTTTCCCCGGCAACGACGCCAATTTGTTATCACTCCAGGAAACTCTCCTAGGCTGTATCTCAGAGATGCCTGGTAACTTAACCTTTTTGTAACTATTTTCTCAATAATGGGTGTGGGTTTGGATCAAGATGAATATATTAAATCACTAGATTGTATCTTCAAGATAGTCTATCTATATTCGTGCAATACAAGGCCTTCAAGATATATTATCAGATAGGTTTGTAAATCAAATGGATAAGAAAACCAATCAATTAACCAGAACATACATAGGCAATATATATGATGGGTCAACAAACTAGCAAAGGATGCTTATGATTCTTTCTTAACAATCAAAGGTAAGATGACAGTTACCATGGGACCATTAAACATAGACAAAAGAATGATTTCAACTCATAGGCATAGACAAAGATAAAAGAGAGTCTGATAATAACAATGAAAGAAGCTTGCAGGCTTAATATATTAAAGAAAGTGTCTTTTTTACAATAACAGTGGATTATAGAACTCAAAATCGAACCCCCTGTTCATCAAATGTTTTGGGCTTTATATCCCTTTACAAATAGTTTCAAGATCCTATATTACTGGATTGATTTTTTCCTAAAATAGAAAATCAATAACTAGCCCAAGAAAGTAGGCAAAGATCCTATAAACTAGGTCAATTCAAATTCTCGAATGATCTTTATTTTCTTCATATTTTTTGACAGGTGTAGTGAGCCTTCTGAGGCTATTGGATCTCATGTGATATGGGAGGAATCGAACATGACACCTGTTAATAGTCAAACAACTTCATATCCTTGAAAATAGCTAACCATTTTTACCTTTTTGTCTTGTAAAGCACCTCCAAAACCAAAACAAACTCTTGATAAGGATGTCATTGATTATCTTCCATCGATTGGAACCATTTCTGAGGCTTTTGGACAAGGAAAACTTGGACCTGTGAAAAAACATTAACTTTATGCCTTATCAGTGCTTTCAGTAGCTAGAGTAGATAGAATTCAGACCAATTAGCTACCGAAAGCTCTACTTTCGGTGGCTAATGAACAATCGATATGTTCACCTAAGCCACCGAAACCTGAGATTATCAAAATTTCAAAAATACCCTTTGTCTTAGCTCAAAAACACCTTAGGACTGATCTTTTTAGGCTTCTGCATCTTGCTCAAAGATTTTAGGGTTACTGGGTGCCTCTGGTTCATTGCACTGAACTGCCACCTCTGTTAGGGTCTCAAGAGAAGCATGTGTCTGAACCTGGTGTTTTGAAGACAAAACTTGTTTCCTCAAAGCCCTGACCTTTTTCTTCAAGCCTTGAGCTACTCTCCATAAGTTATTGTAGTCTTTTACAATCTTGTCCTTCTTTTTCTTCTCCTTTATGCTTTCATGGGATAATCTTTCCAAGGATGAGTTTTTTTCTGCAAAGTTCTTTGACAGGGTTTCATACCTGGTTTTTATTACCCTTTCTATCATTTCTTTCTTGGCTAATTTCTTCTTAAGCTTCTTGATTTCCTTTGATTTACTCTACTTCACTCGTTTGCTAGATGAGGCATCTACAATTTTTGGTTCTTGTTTTTCTTGAGGTGTAGGTGATAGAAGGTCCTCATAACTTGTTGTGTATATATCCACAAAAATAGAATTTTCATGCCCTGTGGTAACTGAATCCTCGTGCCTTGTTTCAATTTGGTTCTCTTCATCCTCCGAGTTTGTGTAAGGAAGATTAAGAATGTTTTTGTTCACTGGGGATTCTTTGGCCTTTTTTTTTTCACTGTTGAAATTTAATTTCTTCTTAGTTTTGTCAAGCTTAGAGGAAGGAGAGGGTTGATTAACTAGAGCTGGAGAGATAGCTCTCCTCCTCCTCTTTCCACTTCTAGGAGTAGAAGACTTCTTGGAATGAGGAATATTTTTACCTTCTGGCTTAACCTCAGTCTGGAAATCATTCTAGAACAAGAAGTAATTCCACTCTTTGCCTCTTCTTTGCAACAACTCACAAACCAAAAGTTTGATCAGACTATGGTGGTATAATCTACCTGCAACTTGATTAGGCTTGGCCTTGACTTGATGAGCCATTTTGGATCAACTTCTATGGAGAAAATAGGGCAGATTGAGTGGGTTTCTACCAGTCAAATGATTTATAAATTTAAAATGGTAAATCATCACTCTGTTGTATCACCCTTCACAAGTTACATAAACCATTATGGCTTTTAATAACTGTTGTTATTTCTATTCAAGGTAAGACACATGAATGTCTTTCTTCCATATCAAACCCCTGTGTTCTGGTTTCAAATAAGACCTGAATTCAACATTCTTAGTGAAAATAGTTTTAAACCATTTTTCTCCAGTCATGGGAAGCTCTGTCACTTCAGCTATGAGGGATTCATCTATCTCGAATTCATCTCGGCCTATGATTTCTTTCTTTCCATTGAAATTGAGGGAAAAGGCCTCTGCCACTTGCTGATGAGAACTCTGTAATTTTTTGCAAAAAATATAACAACCTGCATCCCTGAACATTTGACATACCTCCGGGTGTCATTCCAGGAAACTGATGTCATCGATCTCTTTCCTCAGGGTTGATGCTCCTTTCTTCATTTGCCACAATGTTTTCACACACCTGTGATTGAAGGAATGGATTTCAGGGGAGAGTTACACAATGTAGAATTAGGGAGAGTCGACTCGACTGTGACAGAAATGAGAGAACTGAGGCGAGCTTTAGAACGTGGCACTGATTACAAGGGATGTGGCAGAACGGTTGGTGATTTGCAGTAGTCATGGTCGATAACTATAATGATGGAGGGTGCGTAAGCATATGGTTTTATGATACAATGATCTGAAAAGATTCTCTTATATCATATAGAGATGAGCTTCCGGTCATGAATGGTTCGTTCTCCTATCTTTTCAGCGGCTTATTGCAATTATAAAACTTCGAACCTGACGGTTGAAACGTGTGAAAGGACGTGCTGACTCTTTCCCCGCTTCTACGATTTTGGTGGCTAAAATAGCCCTAACTTCATTTGTTTAAGCTATTGAAAGATAAGGCTTTCGGTGGCTAATGAACAATTGAAATGTTCGCCTAAGCGACCAAAACCTGAGATTTGAATTAGATCAAATAAAAACTATTTTTTTTTTATTTAAACTTTATTACATGCGTAAAGCTTTGAGAAATGAGCTTTATTTTTTTTTTTAAAGTACCTATTTTCAATGACTTCCTATCACCTAAAATAAACAAATTTGACTGTGTTATTTGAGGAGATAACAACATCAACATGGTATTAAAATACATAGTATACATGAATGATATACCTATCAATATACATCTGATCAAAATCAATAAACATTTCATATATACATATCAATTCAAATATACAACAATCAATATACATGTCAAGTACCACTACTAGCTAGGTCAACCACAAGAGGCAGAGGCAATAGTGGTTTCTTTTATACTAGAGGTAGAGGGTATATCATAACCCATGGCAGATAACCATGATGAAAGTGGAGGAGAAGGATGATTAGTGGATGGTGTTAGCACAAGAATTTGCAACTAGAATAGGCCTAACTATCATAGTTTTGGGTTTTTGCTAAAGTGTTAACTCCCTCAGTGGTAAAGTGCACAACCTACTATACTACCAAGACACCTAAACACAATGGGTTCGACATTATAAAAAGACCACCAACTGCTCTGCACACGTTCAAGATTGAAGGTGGTGCGTTTTTACATTTCTACCTAAACCTACACACAAGCATAGCATAAGTGGCGCTACCTACAGGCGCTACCTAATATTTCTGGCAGAAAACGAATTGTGCAGAGTTATTTTACCAGGTTTTAGTCACTAACTTGAAACTTGGATTATGAGCAATTGAAAAGGTATTTTTGAATTCTGGAGGAGGTTTTTGTTCATAACATGCCAAATAACAAAAACCTCTCTTGGGTTTTCAAAATGTGTTATGGTTTGAGATATATTAGACATAGAAGTGGCGTTACCCAACTTCTTTACAACGACGTTGCCTAATTTCCTATAGCAGTCACGGTTTTGATATTCGCCTTGTTGGGAGGTTTCCACATGTCAAGGAGGGTTCAAATGAATTCTCAAGGATCAGTTAGATGTCAAGGGACACCTGCACCTAATATTTATCTCCAACAAAGGCCTCATGCAATGAGGTGGAGACATTTTATTAATGACTTCCAACAAATTCCTGAAAATTAGCAGTTTGTTGGATTTTTGTCTCTTTGTTTGTTGCCACCTATATCCATGGCTTAGAATCCAATGGAGGAGATGGGATTCAACCTCCTTAGTTCATTTGGATTCTATTTTCTATTTAAATAAGGAAATATCTCTTGGAGAAAGGAGAGGGATGAGCCAAGAGAGGCTAGAGAGAGTAGGGGTAGGCAATTTTTCTGTGTATGTTCATTTGTAAGCCTATGGGCATTTTATGATTGTAAGAATTACTGCTATTAGAGACTCACGAGATTTGTGACTTCATATTGTAAATCTTTTATTTATATTTCTTCTTATTTGAACATATTGCATATTTGAGGATCAAAGGTTGTCAATGATTTATGGATCCCTAAGCAACAAAGGATCTGTCGTATTTTGCCCATTAGTCAATGTTTATATTCAAGTATTTGTTGATTCATTAAATGGAGAGGATATTGTTTAGTGAACATTCTATCTTATGTTTTCCTTCTTCATTCTTCCACCTATCAGCATATAATCGTGTTTTCTGTTGAGCAGCTTTTATGCCTTCGATGAGTACGATGTTTGTGACTCCATTGCCCATTGGTGTAGCCTACTGATCTACAGTTTGCATCCCTCTCTCTTTCTTTATCCATCTTACTGATCCACCTATTCAAAACCAAAATTATCTTTTACATTCTGATGGGTGCTGAGATTACACTTTAGCAGTCGAAGTGTGACTTTCAGTGCTAACATTTTTGGCATCGTTGCCAGGGATGGATTTGAGTAGATTGAAAAGATTCTTGGGAAGAACAACATTGCACAACTCCAGCTTTAGATGGTGACTGAAGTTGGAGACCTTCAAGACTGCACATTCACCATGGCGACTCCATTGTTCAGAATATGTTGGTGACTCCACTGGAATGAGACCAATTAAATGGCTATGAAGGCTATCCTAGACAGGAGGTTTTCCCCACTCAATTTCTCAGCCATAGATGGGTATCCACATCTTGTGCCTCAAATTGATGAATGGAAAGATCTGCTACCCAGATTTTATGAAGGTGATGATGAAAACCCTTTTGAGCATGTTCATGAATTTCATGCTTTGATGCAGCAGCTTGACATCCATCATGAAGATATATTGATGAAAATGTTCATGTATTCATTGGAAGGCGATGTGAGGCAATGGTATAGAACACTCCCTGCTTCTAGTATTTCCTCTTTGAAGGACTTTCATGATGTTTTTTATTATCATTGAAAGATAATTTATTCAGTTGAAAGACTTTTTAAGAATTGTTGTGAGGGGTATGCATCATATATTCAACATTCAACAAGTGGTTCCTCTAGTAGTGATGATGAAGGGGATGATTATAGAGAGCATAACTTAGATGATAACTTTCATAATGCTTTTCCTAAATTTGAAGAACAAATGCATCATTCATGTCAAAATCTAGGTCCCCAAGAGAATGATCAATATGGACAATCCATCATTTCCCTTTCTCCTCCTTTTCTCGATTCTTTAAGTTAAGAGGTCATCTTAGGTTCAGATTTATTTCATCATGAGAATACTATTGTAGCTTGTCATGAATGAATTCATATCTTACCAGTTTTTGTTGTAATCCCTCCTATTGTTCATGAACCAGTGAGGCATGATTTTCCAAGTTTTGATGACTATGAGCATGTTTTCACTGAACAACTAGTTGTCCCATCTATTGTACTAATCCCCTCAGCCATTAATAGTCAAATGGTCATTGATTCACCTTTGTATGATGATTATGAAGATGATTTCCATGAACAATTTGTTGAATACCTTATATAAAAAACGTACCCTTCCCATCAAAGAAACAATATCTTGTTTCAACCCTCATCTCATATTTTTGTTGCAGAAAAAGAAGGAGAAGGTGATAATCTAAGTTTAGAAGGTAAAAAACTGAGAAATTGGGACCACAATCCAAGCTATGATGAATATCCCTCACAATCAGAAGATAAGATAGAAGAATGTAGTTTCCCAAGCACTTTTAATTGTGATAAACTACCCTATCAACCCCCTATTCCTTTTGAAGACACAAGCTTAGTTTCATCAAGCATCCGAGATCAAATGCCATGTGATTAGATGAGAAAGGTTGAAATTAAAGAAAGACAAGCATCACTAAGCCTTTTTCCTAATACACCTCATGACCAGGAGTGGACCAAGGCTATATCCATTGAGGATGAATCAGAAAATCAACAAGCCATATAAAAAACAAGCACAGTGGAGGAAGGACCTAATGCAATACTTTTCCTTTTTACACAAAGCAATGTCACAAGGGCAAGTATTGATGATGTTTTTCAGGATCCATTTGCAGCCTGTATGCAAGCAGAAAGTGGGCCTATGCTCATTGATTTCTTCAATGGAAAGTGTATTGCCAAATGTTTCTTTAACGTGCCTTCAAGTAAGAATTATCTTTGGTGCTTAAGGAAGCACATTTCAAAGCTTCAAACAGTTGAAAAAATGATGAAATGGATTCATTGGTTGTTTCATGTAACTTGAATGCTTCATTTTCCCAATAATTAGAGTAGGTGTGTGAAATAAGCTTGTTGAACAAGCATCATTTTCATCATTTTTATCAGTTTCAGTTTTCATTTGCATTTAGTTTCAGATGAAGGTCACAGATCAAAGCAGATTGCAGAGGTTAAAGGTTGGGAGCAGCCCTAGGATAAGGCACTGAAACTACAAGATTTATTAGAGCCTCATAGGGAGGAATCTATCCCCCATGGAGCCTATGTTAGCACAAGAATTTTCACCTAGAAGAGGCCTAACTATCATAGTTTTGGGTTTTTTCTAAAGTGTTAACTCCCACAGTGGTGAAGTGCACAACCTACTATACTGCCAAGACACCTAAACACAATGGGTTCGACATTATAAAAATACCACCAACTGCTTTGCACATGTTCAAGATTGAAGGTGTTTTGTTTTGACATTGCTACGTAAACCTACACACATGCGCAACATAAGTGGCGCTACCTACAGGCGCTACCTAATATTTCTGGTAGAAAACGAATTGTGTAGAGTTATTTTACCAGTTTTCAGTCACTAACTTGAAACTTGGATTATGAACAATTTAAAAGGTATTTTTTAAAACTGGAGGATTTTTTTGTTCATAACATGCCAAATAACAAAAACCTCTCTCTGTTTTTCAAAATGTCTTATGGTTTGAGAGATATTAGACATAGAAGTGGCACTACCCAACTATTTTATAGCGGTGCTGCCTAATTTCCTGTAGCGGTCACGGTTTTGATATTTGCCTTGTTGGGAGGTTGCCACATGTCAAGGAGGGTTCAAATGATTTCTCAAGGATTAGTTAGATGTCAAGGGACACCTGAACCTAATATTTAGCTCCAGAAAAGGCCTCATGCAATGAGGTGGAGACATTTTATTAATGACTTCCAACAAATTCCTGAAAATTAGCAGTTTGTTGTATTTTTGTCTCTTTGATCGTTGCCACCTATCTCCAAGGATTAGAATCCAATGGAGGAGATGAGATTCGACCTCCTTAGTTCATTTGGATGCTATTGTCTATTTAAAGAAGGAAATATCTCTTGGAGAAAGGAGAGGGATGAGTCAAGAGAGGCTAGAGAGAGTAGGGGTAGGCAGTTTTTTAATGTATGTTCATTTGTAAGCCTGTGGGAATTTTATGATTGTAAGCATTAATGCTATTGGAGAATCATGAGAGCTGTGACTTCAGATTGAAACTCTTCTATTTATATTTATTCTTATTTGCACATGTTAGCGTCGGAAGTCACTCTTGGATTGCAGCAGGAGCAGAGCCCGATGCCCATCAGTTTATTGTCACGATTTGTTTAATGGGGTGATCAAATGGAAGTTAACTCAAAACGATGTGGTTCTGACTCCGAAACTAGGCCAGGCATGCA
This sequence comes from Picea mariana, assembly GCA_032191745.1. Classification (NCBI taxonomy): domain Eukaryota; kingdom Viridiplantae; phylum Streptophyta; class Pinopsida; order Pinales; family Pinaceae; genus Picea; species Picea mariana. The sequence continues at coordinate 33,919 of JASDQU010440031.1, read as the reverse complement.
TGGGCAAGTGAGGTCTTAGATAACTTCAGACAGTGAGTTGTAGTAAGGGTGAGTAGGGGGAAGACTTGTATAAGAGAAAAGCAGAGGTCTGTCGTAAACATCAGGTTCCTAACAGACTGTAGAAGAAGGCATCTAAATGCGAGATCTTCTTACATTCAAACGCAGAAAACCAGAGAAAACAACAATGCCACAATAAATCCTTTATCACAACATAATTGCCATAATCCGTGCAAATCAGTCAATCACGAAATATCTTAGCATAAGATGAAAACCAGATGGAGTGGGAAGACTGTCTGTCATTAAACAAGAAATCTTACACACCAATGCATAACCAGAGAACTAGAGTCTATGCTAAAAATTTGCAATCAGGAGCTTCGCTCTACCATCGATGCTTACAAAATAAAAAAACTGAGCCTATATACTCAGGAAAATTCACCTAACAGAGGCGTGCCCAGTCACCCAGGTCTCGATGTCTTTTCAATCAAATTCGTACTAAAATCCTTCTTCACGTGCCACCTTAAGTGCGCATGGCTCCTGTAAGGAGGGTAGCTGAGCCATTAAGTGTCGAGCTAGCGTGTGCAGACTTCTCTGTCTCTTCGAAGACTTCGGCATGGCTTCTTTGGAAAAAATGGTACACAGGACCCCTCTTGCACAACTCTCTTTGTCTTCCAAGTGACCACGGGATATGACCCTGTGCTTACTCCCAAAGGTGTTTTCGGCATTCGCATATATGAAGGGGCTGATCCATGCTTCTTGAAATTACGATGGGCGAGAAGGCGGGGAGCCTAATCATGCACCAGGTGTCCCCTTTAGATGGATGGCTGAGACTGCTCCTCGATATTGTGGTCCCGCCTTTGGGTGCTTTCGGTGCTTCGGGGTTCAAGGTTTCGAGATGTACAATGACATGAAACCTCCACCCTTTGAACTCGCGACTGCCGAAAAGCTGACGCGACTAGATCTCGCGCCACACGTCCTTTGGACAGATGGCTGCTATTCTTTCCCTGTACACAATATGGGCACCATCCATGCGTTATCTTTCGCGCACCTTTCTATTCGTGATTTCCCACCAACCGCTGATATGCTCATATGGATGGATCCAGACCGTTGAAATCAGACTGCTCACTCGCTTGATTTTAAGCCCGAAATGGACTTCTTCGGTGAGCTGTGCTCGGCACTTATGGCTGCGGCCCTTGAATAAAACACATCCGACCGGTTTTCAAACCCCACTTCTATGCATTTACACCAGAGGCCTAAAATCAGAGAGGAGAATACCCCTATACAAGAAATGTTGCTAACAACACATATTGCATATTTGAGGATGAAAGGCTGTCAATGATTTATGGATCCCTAAGCAGGAGAGGATCTGCTGTATTTTTCCCATCAATCATTGTTTATACTCAAGTATTTGTTGATTCATTAAATTGAGAGGATCTTTGTTTAGTGAACATTATATCTTATTTTTTCCTTCTTCATTCTTCCACCTATCAACATATAATCTTGTTTTCTGTTGAGAAAATTTTGTGCCTTCGACGAGTAGGATGTTTGTGACTCCATTGCCCATTGGTGTAGCATACTAATCTATAGTTTGCAACCCTCTCTCTTTCTTTATCCATATTGTTGATCCACCTATTCAAAACCAAAATTATATTTTACATTCTGATGGGTGCTGATCTTACACTTTAGCAGTCAAAGTGTGACTTTCAGTGCTAACATATGGTGCAATTGGTAACACATGTGGAGGAGGAGGAGAAGGAGGATCAATGGAATATGGTGCATCTAGTGACACATGTGGGAGGAAAGGAGAATCAATGGATGGTGTAGGGGATGTTTGTCTATCTAATGGAGAGACAACTGGTAGAGGATAATTTGGTGGAGGATTAGGATAATCATCCTCAGAAGATGATCCAGATGAAATAGAATGAACAACATCCATCAACCTTTGGATGAGGTTTACGACATTGGAAAAATTATTCATGAGTGATGTCATGTCATGAGCAAGGGTCGACCATATCACAGATAGATATGGTACCCATAATATCTCTCTAATTTTTATAAGTGTCACTCCTTACCTGGAAAGCAAACCACATATGCAATTTGCCACCTTAGTTCAAACTCTCTGACCTGGCCTATGTGGCATGCTGAGTCTATTTATTGAAGGTTTCTTATTTGCCTCATCCATATCCTCATCATGTTGGGAAGGATTTTCCCCAACATATGTTACAATATCTACAAAATAATAGACAATAATAATTAGATAATTGAAACAAAATGTTACCAACAATTACATATTCATTAAATAAGAGAAAAAAATATGCAACTAGATTTATCAAAACATAATGATAATATTACATCTATCATATGTTGGTTCATTTGTAGTAAATAGGATGTCTGAACATCCTCTCCAATCTAATCTTGCATATGGCTATTGTACAAGATCAAGGACAAGATTGTCCTCTCTAGCCAAAAAATTGCATATCTCTCTATCAATTGGAGTACACAGCCACTCTGCATGGCCCCCCTTGGGAAAAAAGTTCCCCCACATGAATTTATGTGCATCAATCATAGGATTAGGAGGGAAGCGAAGTACTATCAGTCGATTGAAATGAAACCTCTCAAAAAATGATGTAAACAACTCTGACACAAATGGAAATAATAACCTCCCATAAAAAATAGAGATACAATGATCTAATGTGAAACAAAACTGGTGCAAATAAATATCTAACCACCTAATTAGTTGGGTCCTCTAAACTAAACTATATAAATAGTATATCAATGAGAAACTAATTTTATTTACATCAAAGTTAAATTATGTCAGTGCCATCACAATAAGGGACATGCACTTAACCTCCTATTCACCAAATGAATCTAACTGCAACTGACCACCAATGACCTAGAAGTCTGAAGCATGCACAATATTTGGACTGAGATATCTTCGCACATATTCTAGTTGGATATCTCCTGCAATGCCAAGTAGTAGAATAGGTGTAGCGTACCCCAATCTTAGGTACCTCTGAAAACTCGCTTTCCCAGGTGATTTAAATTTTTTTATACCATTATTATAATTAAATAACATGATAATGTACATGCAATTAATTAAGAAACATGCATGACTATAAAAGAAGACATAGTAGTCCATGCACAATAATTAAAAACAACAAGCATGTCAAAAGTTTATCATAGAGATAAATTAAATACAAAGTGGAAATAAATATTAGCACAAAGAAACCATGACAGAGAACTTATCTTTCAAATATTCAATCCACCTATTGGCTACAAATGTTGGATGTTCCACCCAACCTTAGAGACTATTGTTTTATCTCTCAATAGAAATAAATGATTGAGCCAGGGATATTAATCCACAAGGATAGGTACTAGGCTAACTCTCAATTTTTGAAACCAGTCTGCTATCAATCTCTCATAGTATCTCAACCACACATCAATCTCAGTTACTAGATCTCTCCCCTCTTTAGCCTGCACCACCCAAAGAGAATGAAACCCCTTCACTGCCACATATTCCCTTAGGACATCCACCTCTTTCCAAGGCTCCAGTGACACTGATCAGGAAATATCGATGTTGTAACTCTGATGATTCATATTTTTGGACATATTTTCTCAACATGTCAATGCATCTCATGCCCACATGCATCAATTCCCTGATGGAAACCACCAGTAGTTCCTACAGCCAACCAACCATGTCCCACTAATCCAAAAACTCATTTTTCATTCCCAAAACCAAACCAAGAGTGAAAAATAAGGAAATAAATATGAAAAAAAGGAGGTAACCAAAATGAAGCCACAACAATTATGCATCAATGAATGACCAAAATGAAGAAAACCCCCAAACATCCCATAAGTAGGGTTTATATAGTTGATTCATAGGCCTAACATGGCCTCCCCAAGAGACTCAAGAGACTCATGTGATCCTTCCCCTTCTCACTAACATCCAGGTAAATTAAAATTATAAAACATACAAAGGCTTAGATCCTCAAGTGTTCGGCCCTCCCCGCCCCCCGCATGCCTCTTGTGGAATCATAATCCCCTATAACTCTTGTCCTTGTTCATCTTGCATCCAACAATTTATTTTATTATTAAAATGTTCAAATTATTAAATTTCTTAGTCTCTTCGGCCTTTTCAATTGTTCACGCACTCCATCATTTTTATCAATAAAAAAAATACATTATTAATATGGGGACTCAAAACCAGGGTATTTCATTCTCCTCCCCTTATTTTTTCATTGTCCTCAGTGCATATACAAAAGAGAAAATCAAAACTTCACAAGTCTTCAAAAATTTATAGGTACTCTTCCCGCACGTCATCCCCATGCTCCCAAGTAACATCTTCGGGACTATAATAGGTCCACTGAACATGTACTAGTTCTATGACTTGATTCTAGAGCATCTTGACCTTTTTGTATAATATGTGCACCTGATGGACCTAAAAGTATCATTATGTATCCATTTGAATCAAATTACAATCAATAACATGGTTAGGATCATGCACATGCTATCCCCCATTTTTAGGGATAAATAAGGAGATGACGTCTCGAGGCCCTCAGGTTGAATACATGGAGTGTCGAGGGATGGATTGACTTATGATGTCCACATACAAATATGAAGACCCACTTCACCACCATACTTCTTTGATCCATCATGATGGAATTCACCACATCAACTTGTTTCCGAAAGACAGTTGGTCTTGATCCATGAGCTACAAGTCAGGTATTGTGGTAAGTGTCACTTTAATACTTGAGACATTTGAATATGTTGCATTAAAACTACTCTTGATTATAAAACGTCTTCTTGGAAATTATGCTCTTTTCCTTGTTTCACCTTGGTGGTTCAAATTGTGCCCTAGTAATTGGTCACCCTTCAGGAAAAGGTTGCTATTGGGAGGTCTCCTTGATGAGTCATTGTACCATTCTCAATCATACTTATCACTTTCCACGCTTCATCCTTTTCGTCTCCTCATCTTTTGGGATTTTTGGGTGTACTAACCCAAGAAGGGATTGCACCTCATTTCATGGGAAGAAAGGGTTGAAGGCATAGAGCCTTGTAGCTAGAAAAAGATAAAATCCAAACATAAACCTTATATATGCTTGCCCAGATATCCTGAGGACAATGAAATGTCTCTCACAAAAAACTAATGGGACCCATGAAATAAATAACTAATTAAGCATGATAACCAAGGTACAACATGTGTGGGCAATGTTTTTCATGCTTAGGTGATCCAAAAAGGATCCATAGAAGGCTAATAAAAACTCAGAACTTGCAAAGGCAGGGCACAAAAATCGAGGCAGGGGTGTCTCTTGGGCCTGAAAGTGCCAGAATCATATCGAGGCATGGGGATAGTCATTTTTAGGTAATTTGATGTCATTAATGTGGTGGTGATGTTAGTTTTCTGATCTAAGCAAAGCTTTTGTAGCTTAACTCCAGGATGAGGTATACCTATTTATTTTTCCCAATTATTTTGTGGAGTTAATAAAAAGGCCTACCCATTTGAGAGAAGGACCCAGAGACGTAGTCCACCAGGGATGAACTTCGTTATCATTTTTTTGTGTTCATATTTCATGATTATGTCTATTTCCTTTTGATTTTTTCCTTCTTTATGGTGTACTTTAGTTTATGTTCATTTAATACAATTCTTTAATAAGTCAGTGGATAAAAAGATCCCAGATAGTGTTGGTATCATATAAGTCATCTTTGACTTGAATTGTTGAGTATGAATGCTTACTAGTGCCAATCATAAGCAAGGTGAAGGAACTCTTAAGACTTTCAATCCTGAATTTGGTCGTGCATCCCGAAGGAAGAAGATGGTAGAAGAGGACAAGAGTGATGAACAAGAGAAAAACTTTCACATGGTATTTTATCACATGTTAGAAATGGTCAAACGAATGTATGGAGATTACGAGAAGAGGATGAAGAAGAAAGGGAAGAAAAATGAATCCTCACCAGATAATGATGCTTCGGTAAACCAAGGAGTTGGAGGAGATCCTCCTAAGTCTCCATCTTCACCTTCAAGTTCTAGTTATTCTTCCTCTAAGCATTCTCATCACTCTCAACATTCTAACCATAAAGCCTCTTTTAAGATACTATTATTAAAGCTTGATGTAAAATTTTCTTTACCTATGTTTAATGGAGATGTTAATCCTAAAAAACTAGATAATTGGATCTGACAGGTTGAAGTATATTGTTGTGTTCATCATATTGATGACGAGGAATTTAAAGTGCAATTGGCTTCTCTTCGGTTGGAAGGCACCGCTCTCGTATGGTGGGAGAGCAAGCTATAGGACATAAGTAAGTGTGGTAATATTATTTCCTCATGGTTGGAATTTAAAATAGAGATAAGGAAGCAGTTATATCCATTAGGGTATTTACATAAAGCAATGATGGAATGTAAAACTTTGAGGCAGAGTAAAGGTCAAATTGTACAAAGTTTCATTGAAGAATTTAGGAAGAAAGCTCTAGAATTTAACATTCCTTTGGATTCTTATGAAACTTGAATGAAGTATATTGGCGCACTTCATAGTTATATTCGTCATACGTTTCTCTTGTTTAACCCCACTAGTCTTGATGAAGTTTCTTTGCAATCCACTCACCTTGAGAACAGGGGGAAACATGTTCAAGAAAATCCCACGAAGAAACCTTCCAATTTCCCACAAAAGACTTTCAAGAAGTTTAAAAGGAAGGACAAGAAGACCGCTACAGTAACGAGAGAAGGAGGAAAACCATTTTGCACTCATTTCAAGAAGAGCGGTCACGATGAAGAACATTGTTGGAAACTGCATCCAGAAAAGAAACTGAAACAGTTTGGTGGAAAGGGGAAGACAAAGACTGTTTCTACAATACAACAAGTTCTTGGTTCCAAATCAGGAGATGAAGGAAATATCACAATGGTTGAAGTACAAGGTAAATATGCTCTTCATGCTAGTTCAAGTTCAAATTATGAATCTCATATTGATGAACAAAAGAGGAATGAGTTATTTCAAATAAGAGTTGTATCTAAACATACTAAGATAGATACATTATTCGATCCGGGTTTCCAAGTAAACTTAATATCTGAAGCACTTGTCAAGAAGATGGGTCTTGTAACGAAACCACATCCAAAGACTTACCCTCTTGGTTGGGTATGTGATAAAGAAAAACTTAATGTCACCAAACAATGTAGGATCAGATTTTCTATTGCTTCAAAATTGATTGATGAAATGGATTTGGATGTTGTACCACTTGATATATGTGGCATGGTGTTGGGAAGTTTGTATCTTTATGATAGAAAAGCAGTCTTATTTCGTCATGAGAAAAAATACCACCTTACTAAAGGGGGAGTGGAATATATTGTTAGATCTCACAACATGAGGGTAAATACAACATTTGTTAGTTCAGGGAAAATGAAAAGACTTATAAAAACTAATAAGAGATATGTACTCATGGTCATAAAAGAGAAATATGTCGAGACATCTGACACTTTCTAAGGATGTGATCGACCTCATAAATATGAATTAATTGATATTATTTCTAAGTATGATGATATTTTTTAGGAACCATATGGATTACCTCCTAAGAGGGAAATCCAACATGAGATACATCTTCAGCAGGATTCTCCTCTTCCTAATGTGGGCATGTACAGGATGTCAGTTTTGGAGATGACAGAGATCAAGAAGTAGGTACAAGGCTTATTGGATCAAGGGTTCATCAAGCCCAGTTCATCTCCTTGTGGTTCTTCAATCGTGATGGTGCCAAAGAAAGATGGCACATGGTGAATGTGTGTCGATTACCAAGCTTTAAATAAAATCACGATGAAGAATTGATACCCTCTTCCTCACATAGATGATTTACTTGATCAGTTGAAGAATGTTGTTTATTTCACTAAGTTGGATTTGCGCAGTGGATATCATCAAATCAAGGTTGCAGAACAAGATGCATGGAAGACTGCCTTTAAAAAAAAACAAGGATTGTTTGAGTGGTTAGTTATGTCGTTTGGGATTTGCAATGCTCTGACAACTTTCATGCGTGTGATAAATGAGGTATTCAGGCCTTTCCTAGATGACTTTGTGATTGTATATTTAGACGACATTCTTATTTTTAGTGGGACATGGGATGAAAATTTAAGGCATGTAAAGCAGGTATTGGATACTTTTCAAAGGGAAAAGTTGTATGTAAAAAATTCTAAATGTGAATTTGGCAAGACTGCACTTGTGTACTTATTTCATATTGTAGGAGGAGGACAATTGAAGATTGATCCTTCCAAAATTGATGTAATTGTAAATTGTCCTGAGCCAAAAAGTGTGACCGAGATCCAGAGCTTCTTGGGTGCAACCCATTATTGGAGTAGGTTCATTTCAAACTTATCCTTTATAACAACTCCTTTGCATGGCTTAACCAGTGTGAAGAACACGTTTCAGTGGGAAGGAAAGAAAAAAAAATCTTTCGACACTTTGAAGGAGAAGATCAGTACCGCACTAGTATTAGCAATGTTGAATCTTCAACAGCCTTTTGAGATCGAGACAGATGCCAGCGGATACGCTATGGGTGCAATATTGATGCAATATCATAAGCCTATCTGTTACCACTTTGAGACTTTTAACCAAGTTGTTGTTAACTATCCTACATATGATAAAGAGTTGTATGTATTAGTTCAAAGAGTAAATAAATGGAATCACTACTTTTTAGGGAAGGAAACCATCATACATACAGATCACTATCCCTTACAGTATCTTCAAGCACAAACCAAACTGCAAGAAACTCGGCACTACATATGGATGGGTTTTTTACAACAATTTAATTTGGTAATCAAGTACAAGAAGGGTACAAGTAACAAGGTAGCCGATATGCTTTCTAGACCTCCTATTGTTGCTTCTATTATTTTGAAGAATAATTATTTATCACATGATAGCTATGTAGAGAAATATGCCATCGATGAAGATTTTAAAGAAGTATATGAGAAGCTAACCCATGGTGCACAGGTAGATAACTATTGTCTACAGGGGAAATTACTCAATCATCTTTGGAAGTTATGTATTCCTACAAGTGAATGAGTCCATATAATATGAGAAGCTCATGCTTATCTTGTGTCTGGGCATTTTGGGGTAGGAAAAACTATGGCTCATTTGCAGAGGTTTTGTTACTGGCCTCAAATGAAAGAAATTGTAACTAAATATGTAAAGGGGTGTGTGATGTGTTCTACNGCTATACTCACCACTTCTTGTTCCATCCCATCCATGGGAAATCATTTCCATGGATTTTGTAGGGGGTTTACGAATGACTAGAGGGGATCATGGTTATTTGTATGTTGTAGTGGATAGGTTCAGAAAGATGTGTATCTTGATGCCATGTAAAAAGAATATCACTAGTGAGCAGACTGTTAATATCTTCTTTCAGTATGTTTGGGTTCACTTTTGGTTACCCACGTCCATTGTCTTGGATCTAGATACTCGATTCCTTGGGGATTTTTGGACCAGATTGTGGAGAATGATGGATACCAAATTGAAGAGGAGCATTGCTTTCCATCCACAAACCGACGGACAACCAGAGGTGGTAAACAAAACAATGCTACTATTGCTTTGAGGCTATTGCAACAAGCATCCTAAGTTATGGGATGAACAGATACCCTATGTACAACATGCGTACAACCGAGCTTTACATTCCTCCACTCAGAGTTCACCTTTTGAGACATGTTTTGGGTACCTACCAAAGGTTCCTTTAAACTTGATGTATGGGAGAGATGTCGATGTAAATGAAGATCAAACAAAGGAAAGAGCCCGCAATTTCATCCAGAGGATTCAGCAGATACACCAACCAGTCAGGGAACAATTGGAGAAAAGTCAAGCACAGTATAAGGCTCGACATGACAAGCACAGGGTTGATCATCATTTCCAGGTTGGAGACCAGGTATGGCTTCATATCAGCAAGAAACGATTGAAGGGTGAAGGCAAGAAACTCAAGCCTATCCGATATGGACCCTTCACTATCTTGGAGAAAAGTGGCACTAATTTTTTTCATTTATATCTTCCACCTTATATGCAGATTTACTTTGTTGTGAACGTAGATAACTTGAAAATTTTTGAGCCTCCCATGATCATGGAATGGGATGAGGAAGTTTCAATACCTTCAGTTGATGAGTTTGCACCTGATTACTTGGATAAATTATAGGAAGATATCATCCTGGAAAGAAGGACGATGACTTCACGTAGGGATGATGTTGATTATCTTCGAGTAGGCTTAAAGGGCACGCATCCAAGAAAGGCAAAGTGGATTCAGAAGGACAAAGTGAGGGAACTCTTCCCTCACTTAACAATTAATTGATGAAAGATTTTGGTGGTCCAAAAAGATCTCAATGGGAAGGTGTGATCCAAAAAGGATCTAGAGAACGCTAAGAACAACTCAGAAATCACAAAGGCAAATCAAGACACTCATAATGGCTTCAACAGATAGAGAAAGGGAAAAACTTCAAAATTTCCAAAAATCAGTTAAAATGACATGGTCGTGAAGAGAACGTCGCAAGATTTCTAACGACGCAAACGAATCATCAAATAGAATTACGGATAGAAATATATAAGCGATCAAATATCAAGTCAAACTTGGTCAAAAAGTCAAAGGTCAACGTGACATGTCTCATCACTGCAAGGGTGAAACGTGGCACATCCGTACAGGGAGATGTGGTGCGATGTTATCATTATACATGACAGGTTCTTACATTTGACACGTGGCAGAGGATAGCCAATGAGAGGTTTCTATGTGGCAACCCCCGATTGGCCTCTTACAATACAGTTTATTAAAAAATATATTGGAGCCGACCGGTGTCAAACTCCTAACCTCCTAGCCCAAAGGCCTTACAACTCCGCGCTAGCCAACATGCCGATACATAGTCCTTGTTCATCATATGGAAAAAATATTATTTAAGTTTAAATTTTCTATGTGGGCGGAAAGGAAAAGGGGCTAGGCCCTCGACCCAACCCCTGGTTATGTGTTAGTTCATGCGACCACACTCCATATATGGCATATCCTCCATTCTAGCCAGAATCTCTACCATTTTGGTAGCATTTCTTCCATATATATTCCTCCAACCGCCAAATATAGCCTCCCATCTAAAAATCCCCCAACTATATAATAAAATGCCAAAGTAAACGGAGGTCCACAGGTTCGACCCTAGAACCTCCTCCAACCAAAGACTTAAAATAGCTCCACTAGCCAATATGCCAACCACCACTTTAATGCACAACCGCCTACTTTGTATTATAAAAAGCAGCTCTCGGTTAGTGAATGAAGGAGGAGAACCAAGGGCATGCCTGTATGGATTTTGGCACGGATTTTGAGATAGGTCATGCATTTCAAGATTTTTCCCAGTCATTCATTTGCAGAGGCAGGGCACAAAAACCAAGGCAGGGGTGTCTCTTGGGCCTAAAAGTGCCAAACTTAGATCGAGGCGTGGATATAGTCATTTTTAGGTAATTCGATGCCAGGAACGTGGTGGTGATGCTAGTTTTCTAATATGAGAAAATATTCTATAGCTTAACTCAAGAATGAGGTATACTTATGTATTTTGTCCAATTATTTTGTCAAGTTAATAAAAAGGCCTACCCATTTGAGAGCAGGACCCAGAGATGTAGTCCACGAGGGATGAACTCTGTTATCAAGTTTTTGTGTTCATATTTCATGTTTATGTCTCTTTACTTTTGAGCATTTCCTTATTTATGGTGTACTTTAGTTTATTCTCATTTAATACAATTCTTTCATAAGTCATCGGATGAAAAGATCTTGAATCATTAGGTATAACTCCCACACATTGTCTTCAACTTGGGGAACCACATTGTGACCAGGGTAGATTCAAGGTGGGAAATGTTTTTCATGCTTAGGTAGTGTTTTTCCTGAGATTAAACTTAAGGCTCAAAGAGTAATGTCAGGCATCAGAAATTTTTGAAAAGAATGTTTTAAAGAGTGTTTTTTCTACCTTTAGTTATATAAGAAGGGATCCTTAAATGAAATTAATAATAGGACAATACAGAGGCCGTATTTCATTGTCTGAGTCACAATTATAATATCAAATGGTGTGGTATAAACTTACAAAGATGTTAAACAAAGAAAAGCATCAATTACTCAAGAGTCTCACCTTATTGCAGTATAAGAAAAGTGGAGAGTGCACCCTATTAGCGCTCTGGAATTTGCCCAAGGTTGTGATGGCAGTCACAAAGGCAACATCAAAACCACTTCGAGTCTTGGATCTAGCCCTCCAAGACTCAGAGAGGGATCTTTCTGTCTGATATAGATTTGTTTGAAGAGAATATTAGGCTAGTTATGAAGAACATGGGTTTGTTTATGGATTTTGAGTTGGTTTGGTTAAGGCATAAAGGACCATTGGGCAACATGGAGTCAATGATAAAGATGATAGATGAATGAATAACTAAAACAGGATGTAACCAGGCAAGATAATCATGCAAGTGGATTCTTTGAGCTTATAGAATGGGAAAGGAAGAAAATATTTGGATTCATTTCAAATGTAGAGCAGAGTATAGCTGAATTCTACACTTCAAACTTGGAAGAAAACATAAATATTGCATTGAGTCATCACAGGGTGTCAAGAACAAATCCTATACATTACCTTCTCATAGACAATACAGAAAGAAAAGTGTATGAAATAGGAAAATCATGAGTTACATGAGGGAAAAACGTCACCACTTAAACATGACATAGGAATCTGGAAACAATGTCTTTCTATTCATTCACAAAATCATTTACAGACTGTTGATCATCTTTACAAAACAGAAAGCCATGTTTCTATATTATCTCCCCATCTGGTACCTCCAGGTCGAACCTCTTTACATTAAAATCCTATGAATAAATAGGATATACCTCCCCATAAGTTTCAAAAGTCGGTTTCAACCACCTCGGCCAAAAATAGCCACAAATCCCCCAAAATTTAGAACTGTCCACCATGAAAGACGGGCCTAATTTCTGCCAAAAAGGGGTCTGAACAGACATCTTTTTCTCTTCAACGATGACACTTGGGAAAAAACTGAAGGATTTAATTGTAGATGGGAATGTTATGGACAAAAATGTCCTTCGGTTTCGCCGAATTCGCCTCCAGCTGGTCGTAACAGCTCCTGCAAAATCATGATTGTAATGGAAAAATGAAAATATGGAAAAAAGGGACTCAAAGATGGCTTTTATTCTCCCTTCTCGTGGCACCTGTGAAAAAAATGAGAGAGGTTTTTGTTCTTCATCCCGTTATGGAGAAAAACCTCTCTCGGTTTTTGAAAATTCGTTTTCATTTTCCCAAACAAGGCCTCGGATGAAGACATGTTGAACAGGCAAAAATGGGCGAAAATGAGAAAAGCGGTTTATTTTTGGGATGGGTGGTATTCCGGACCCCCCCTGAGGTGGTAAGCGGTTTTTTTTTGGGGGGAGAGGGTCCACTGGAATGTGGGGGAAACACCTGTCCAAGGGTGGTTTAAC
>JASDQU010440031.1:0-20373 GCA_032191745.1 Picea mariana | reverse complement strand
TAAGATGACCTTTAAATAACATACCTTAGAACACATCACCAAAAGACTTCATCCTCCCTTGAAATCCAGCCTTCTTTTACTTCTTATTTCCTCTGAAATTTGACTTGTATCAAAATGAATGTATAATGATTTTTATTTATATCATTTATGTCACTTCCTTTTAACATTAGGGCCGACCTGACACTTTCTTATTTTGTAATTCTTATCTTTAATTATCTTCAGGGCCTACATGTACTTCCTTCTTCAATTCACTTTGTCATATTCAAAAATTCATTTATCCTCAACCATGAGGATCTACGTGACATGCCACATACCACCGGAAACAAAATGATGTATATTATCCATTCATGGGTGTTTTATATGCATGTGCATTTTCCTTCATGTCCAAATACCTTTATCAATCTTGCGGTCCAAAACCCATGACTAGGGTTGACATCAATGACAACAACCAATCTTCCAACAATAAGATTAGAATGAGACAAGGTGATGAATGGAAGACAACATTCAAGATGAATGAAGGGTTGTATGAATGGCGTGTCATGCCATTTGTCTTGACGAATGTGCCCAGTACTTTCATGAGGTTGATGAATGAAGTCCTGAGGGATTTCATTGGGAAATCCGTCATTGTATATCTTGATGATATATTAATTTTCAACAAAACTGAAGTAGATCATGTGAAGCATTTAGTTGCAGTGATGAGAAAGTTATAGCAAGAGAAATTGGTGATCAACATGAATAAATCATCATTTATGAGGACATAACTCATTTATTTGGGTTTTGTTATCTCTGCAAATGAATTGAAAGAGCGTGTTTGAAGTTCAAAGATTCCATGGTTTAGCTAGCTTCTATAGAAAATTCATCCGAAACTTCAGTGGAATTAGTGCACCAATGATGGATACGGTGAAGAAAAGACATAAATATTTTCACTGGACGGAAGAAGTGAAGAAGAGCTTCAACCTGCTGAAGAAGAAGATCATTGAGCAACCAATTCTGGTTTTGCTAGATTTCAGCAAGACATTTCGGGTCAAGTGTGACGCGAGTGGATTTTCCATTGGAGTGGTGTTAATCCAGGACAACAGGCCAGTCGTGTATTTCAGTGAAAAATTGAATGAAGAAAAGATTAAGTACTCCACGTATGACAAAGAATTCTACGCAGTCATACAAGCGTTGAAGAAATGGAGGCATTATTTGGCTCCAAAAGAGTTCATTTTGTACAATGATAATCGCTCTTTTCAATTCATGACTCGATAGGGGAAGTTAAACCAAAAACATGCTAAATGGGTTGAATACATGCATAATTTTACTTTTGTGATTAAGCATATTTCTGGAACTGCTAACAAAGTTGCTGACGCTTTGAGCAGGAAATGTTTTCTTATGCAGGAATTTAGAGTAAGACTTTGGGTTTTGATAACCTCAAAGAAATGTATGGGGATGATCCAGATTTCAAAGAGGCATATGAGGCCTATGAGAATCCAATTCTCAGGGATAGAATCCAATGGACAGAGTACATGGTCCAGGATGGACTATTGTTCAAGGGAAATCATCTATGTATTCTGAAATGCTCCATGAGGGAGAATTTTCTGAAGGAAAAGCACAGTGGAGGATTGGCCAGACACTTCGGCCATGAAAAAAGGTTCTCAAAGTTGAATGGCTCATATTACTAGCCAGTTATGAGGACAGATGTGAAGAAATTTGTGGACAGGTGCAGAATTTGTCAGCACACGAAGGGAAAAAGGCAGAACGTAGGGTCATATCAGCCATTACCCATACTCGAAAGGCCATGGGATGCAGTGATCATGGATTTCATATTAGGACTGCCAATGAGATAGAGAGGATATGATTCAATATTTGTAGTGGTAGACAGATTTTCAAAGATGGCACATTTCATACCATGCCAAAAAATCAGTGACGCAACTCATATTGCGAACCTGTTTTTCAAGGAAGTCGTCAGACTTCACGGCTTTCCAAGGAGTATCGTTTATGATCAAGATACCAAGTTCATAGGACATTTATAGAGGACCTTATGGAAGAAGATGGGGACAAACTTGTCTTTTAGCTCAGCATATCATCCTCAGACGGATGGACAGAAAAAGGTCATGAACATGAGCTTGGGAGATTTGTTAAGGAGCTTAGTGACTCAACACCACAGTCAATGGGATCACATTCTGCCATAGGTGGAATTCGCTTACAATGATTCACTCAATAGAAAAACAGGGCAGATTCCATTCCAAATTGTATATGGAATGCATCCAAGGGGAGTCTCTGAATTGAAAGATTCAGAACAAGATGAATTCAGGAGTGCTAGTGCAGAGGACTTTGCAGAAGGAATGAAGGAGCTTCATAGTAGAATCAAGGAGTGAATGTAGAGTTCAAGTCAAGAGTACAAGCGTAGAGAAGATAAACACAGGCGAGAATTTCAATTTGAAGTTGGTGATTTGATTCTTGCGCATTTGAGGAAGGAAAGGTTCCCAAGGGCAACATACAATAAGATGAAGATGAAGAAAATTGGATCGTGCAAGGTCATAAGAAAATTTGGGGCAAACACGTATGAGATTGAATTACCCAATGGGGTCAGAATCTCACCGATATTCAATGTCGCAGATTTGTACCCTTGCAGAGCTGAAGAAGCAGGAGCGGAGGGTGAACAGGAAGAAATTCCATGGACGAAACAAATGCCTGTAGCTGAAAAGCCATAGATGGAAAGCATAATTGACAAGAGGATTAACAGAAAGACCAGGAGAAAAGAGTATTTTGAATACTTGATCAAGTGGAAAGGACATACAGATGAAGATGCCAGTTGGGAGGATGAAGCAACAATTCAAAAGCATGGAAAAATAGTGAAGGAACTCATGAACAGGAGTTCATGAAAATTTTCAAGTGAGGGAGTATGATACAGGAGCATCGTAGAAAGCCAAAGCACACTCCTAGCCAAAGAGACAGTTGGATGCGCAGATGTAATTTGAACATGTTTTTGTGAAAACGTTTTGAAATTTAAAATTTGAAGCATTAATGTAATGGACAGGAGGAAAGTGCAGTTGCATTTATATCTGAAGATCCAAACTGATTTTGGAGCATATGTTCCTATCCGCGGATGTAATAAGAATTTAAGTCTGTTTAATGCAAGTAGGTAAGTTTAATTTAATAGATTATACAATGTAGGAGCATAGGAGGGAAAACAGATGATAGACACCCTCGCCTTGTATCTTGAAAATAACTCATTATTATTCAGAATTTTTGTAAGTTGTAGAGTTGCAGAGGAGAAAAGAGACTTTTATGCATTCTAGCTATTGTTATTTACCATGTATAGGAGCCCTGGAGTTAATAGAATAAATATTTGATTCCAATCTATGTGTTTGTTATGGTTGTTGGAACCACCTGTTGAATGGTATGTTGCAGGCTAGTTTATATCTCTGTGTGCATTTTATTTCAATGAAATTTGTGTGTGTATGCTCTAGAATTCTATGTTGAATGTTTGAATTCTAGATAAGGGGAGAATGAGTTTCAATTGTTTCTCTTTCTGAGAACTCCTGCAAAGAGTGAAGTAGAGGGTCTACAAGGAGTGCGTCGACCAGGCTATGAGTTTCATCTCAAAACTCTCAGAGGAGATTCAAATCATGTTTTTATAGGCCGAAGTGCAAGGTTAGCTCAGAGTCATGCAAGTTGTGCGCAGGTTGGGCAAGGTCTAGGATTTTACCAACTCAAGAGGGAGATTGAGAGACTGTTGTTGCAATAATTACACAGAGTTGAAGACCAAAATAACCAAGGGTTATTTGAAAATCGCCGTAAGGAGTGCATGCAAGGACCCTTTAGGAAGCCTTGAGTTCATAAGCGAAATCTCAGAAGGGATAGAACCTCTAAAGTGTTCAAAGGGAGGCGGAGGTTGAAATCGTCTCACTGAAGTCAAGTTCAGGAGGGAGGACACCAAGTCATTTGGCTAGAAGTCCTTGAGAAGTTGAATCAGATGGTGAAATTGCTTCAAGAGGAAGTGCCAAAGTTCCGTGAGTTGCGGGATCTTGTGGAACGACAGAAGGATTAAGACCGAGTGTCTTTCAACACTCTTAAGCTCAGGAAGGATAATGACCATCATATTAGGATACAACGAGGGTCGTTGGATCGAGGGAGACACACAGTCGTTGATCTCTTCAAAGGCACAATTTCATAGTCGGGGATTTGTAGAGGGAGAGGAACGACTATTCATTGTTCTCTCAAGTTGCGAAAGCTGAAGACTCATGTGACCAGGTGGCAAGGACCCACTCTGTAAGCAGAGTAAACAGAGGTGACAGGTGGTATGTGCCTGTCACTTTGGGTGGTCCAGTCAACCTTTGTTGACATATCATGTTTCAGGGATTCGTAAGGGAAGAGAACGAGAGGTTGGCGCTCCAACTCGCGCAGTTGCAAGTTGCGAAAGGTGCTTACGTTAAGGCTTGGTTGTGGTCCTATTGGAAAAGGGGCTGAAGAGGGGGCTTACACCTTAATCCCATTCGCGATTTCACATTTTGGCTATTGCCAAGGGTTGTGGCATTGTATTCGAAGTGCCCAACTCGTGAGACCCAAAATCCATTACGAGCTTAAACAAGGAGTTCAGTTAACCCTTGTCGTGGTTTAGAGAAGATCCTACACAGATTTCGGCCCGAGGGAAAGAGGTCTGCACCATACATCCTTATCTCTCAATGGACAGTATGTATTCTGCAGGAAAACAAAAACGGGAAATGTCAGAAAATTTCATAGAATAGAAATGATATGTGGTATAGATTCTTTTATATTTTTCTTTGATGATATCAAGCAAACCTAGTTTATTTACAGTAAAAGTAAAAATAAAATTTAGATAATTTACAAAAAAAATAAAAATTATCGCAAACCAAAACATGTAAAACAAATCCGGTATATACAAATGGAAATCTGAAATAAGATTATTGCATAAAATGTTTTAGGTAACGCCCGTTGATAGGAGTGTGAAGAATTTTTTCGTCGAGCTTTTCCAGTAAGAATGAATTTTTCCCCTCAGTAGCTGCAATCTTGAATGGACCACACCAGAGATGGTCAAACTTTCCTTGTTTCCCTGTATCTTCTTTTCTAGCATCACAATTTAAAACTAGATCTCTAGGAAGAAACTCCCTTTCTTTATCCTTTTTATCAAAGAGGGCCTTCATATTATCTTGGTACTTCTAAAGTTTGTCATCAACTTCGGCCCTATTTTGCTAGACTTCAATTATTTGATTTATCCTTCTTGTGACATCATTTGGATCTTCATTTGCATCTTTCCATAGCTTCATCACAGGAAGAGAAATATTGATAGGAAGGATGACGTTAGTAACATAAACCATTTGAAAAGGGGACATACCTATCGATTTCTTGGTGTTGATTCGATTTTCCCATAAGGTGTATTTCAAGTGAATGTGTCAAGCCTTCTTATTTTCTGTCGACACTTTTTTTATTATGGTCATCAGGATCTTGTTGGATGAATTGGCCAACCCATTCCCTTGAGGGTAATAGGTTGTAGAATGTCCTAGCACAATGTTGTATTTTTGGCAGAAATTGACCATCACCATAGATTTGAAAGCTTGGGTGTTGTCAGTGACTATTTTTTGAGGACAACCAAATCTTGATAGGATGTTCTCTTCCAAGAAGTTTATTACCACTGAATCTATAGCATTTCGATTTGGAATGGCTTTGACCCATTTCGTGAAATAATCGGTAGCGGTTAAAATCCATTTATGTTGGGCCCTTGACTGCGGACGGATTTATCCGATGAAATATAGGCCCCATTGTTGAAAGGGAGATTTTTCTTTGACCAGAACTAAAGGCAGTGCAGGTATATTTTTCTTACCAGAGAACAGTTGGCAAGAGTTGCAGGAACTGACCTTGGCATTCACTTCAGTAAATAATTTTCACCAATAATATCCAACTCTTAAAATCTTGTAGGTCATTTCCCTCCAGGCGTGGTGTCCTCCACACACCCCTTCATGAAATTAATTTATGACGCCTTCCATTTCAGATTATATTAAGCAACTTAACAAAAAACCTTGGGGATCCTTCTAGTACAATTGGTCGTCAATAATACAATATTTGACTACGTGTAGCTTCAAAGTTCTTGCTTTGGATGGGGTCATATCATTCGAGCACTAAAGGGTCAAGAGGTATGAAACAATATTGCAATACCAAGAAGAGGAAAAAAACTTATCTTGAATCTGAATCGTAGGTGTTTGATCATCAAGATCCTCTATATCCGGAAGATATTCCTGTGATTCCAGGTGATTTATATTAGGTGCTCTGAAATTCGATTCGGCTAATAGTTTCTCCAGGACTTGACCTTTGACTAATTTGGTCAGTTTCACTTCTAGATCAAATTCTTTAATTTTAGCCAACCATCGTCCTCTTCTCCCATCACTATCCTACTAAACTAAAATGTCTTTAATAACATTAGTCAGCATGTAAGTGATTATCTTGGAATGAAGTACATATATTTTGAAATATTTGAGATCTTTCACCATTGCGTATGCTTTCTTTTCAAGTATATCGTACCTTAACTCTGCATCCCTGAGGATTTTTATGAAAAAATCTATTGGTTGCTCGAAACCCTCCTTGTTCTTTTGTAGGAGTAACGCTGCAACAATATGTTTGGAAGCGAATGAAAAGATCAGGAATTCCTTTGTATAGTCTAGACTTGCTAACACCAGTGCTTCCCCTATGGATTTCTTGACGCGCTCAAATGATGCTTTAGCTTCAGCAGTCCATTTCACTTTGCCATATTTATTCAACATATCTGTAATCATTTTAATTATTTCAACAAAATTGGGAATGAATCTTCTCAAAAAATTTATCTTTCTTAAAAAAGATTGAATTTATTTTTTGTTCCTAGGAATATTAATTGTGTCTATAGCCTCAAATCATTTTAGGTCAACCTTGATTCCTTCTTTTGATACTATATGACCCAAGAGCTTACCTTCCTGCATAGTGAAGTGTGATTTCTTAGGATTATAAGACAAACCAAACTTTCTGCATTTTTCAAAGGTCTGCTTGAGGTGCAGTAGATGTTCTACATCAGAGTTAGAAAAAACCCTCAAATCATCAAGATAAATAACAACGAACTTATCTCTTTCTCCTACGAACACAATTTCCATCGCTCTTTGGAAAGTATCCCCTTCTTTCATCAAACCAAATGGAATTTTATCGTACATAAAAGTTCCCCATGGAGTGGTAAACTCAATCTTTACTCTGTAATCTTCATGGAGAATGATTTGATTATATCCGGAAAAACCATCAATCATGGACATTCTGTTAGCTCCAACTATTTTTTCCAGAACATGATCCATTTTTGGTAGTGGGTAATTGTCTTTGAGGGATGACCGATTTAAGTTTCTGAAATCTACACAGAGCCTTATTTCACCATTTTTCTTTCTGACGGGTACCAAATTCTCTACCCAGTCGGAATATCTGAGTGGAACGATAATTTTTGTATCGAAAAGTTTCTCGACTTCTTTTTCTATCATTGGCAGGAGGATCAGATTTATTTGTCTGAGTTTCTACCTGAAAGGTTTGATGCCATGTTTCAAAGGAATATTGTGTTCAATGAGATAGGTATCATAAGTTTTCAGATAATCATAAGACCATGCAAATATGTCTTTATATTTCTTAAGCAACTCGGCGTACTTATTCTTCATTTGGATTGGTAGGTATTTAGATATCTTGACCAGTTTAGAATCTTCTTTAGTTGTTATATTACAGTCTTCAACCTCTTTGGGTTGAGGTTGTAAGGTATACTTTAAGGGTATGTCATCTTGGTCAAACAACCTCTCTGAGGGAATCAGATCTCTTGGAATTCATTTTTTCTTAAGCACAAGCATGTGGTGGTTTGCAATCTTATCCTAGAATTTTTTGGGGTCTTCACCTTCTTGCATAATAGAAGTGGGATCATTCTGGTTTTTCAGATCTATGTGAGTTTTAGAAAACTTATCAATCATCTCCAGGAAATGTTTAATCTGTTCGTCATCTTCAAACACTTGCCAGTGTTGAACGGTGTTTGGGATCGAAGTTCTGTGCCTCATCTCAATGTGATACTTCATTTTTAGGATGGTAGGTGGTACAAAGGTCGCAACAGCTTTGGCTAAAGAATCGGCCTACTTATTTTCGATTATGGGAATGTAGTGAATGTTAAAGAATGAGAATAAATTCTCTATCAAATACTAGGTGCAATTTCTTTATGACCTTAGCCTTGGATTCTTGGCTTGATACTGTTGTTTTATTTGTTTCACGATGAGCTCTGCATCACCATACACTATCAGATGTTCAATTTTTAACTTTCTGGCAGCTTCTAATCCTAAGACTAGAGCTTCATATTCACAGACATTATTTGTATAATCAATCTCCCCTTGTAATCTATATGATAAGGGAATAACGTACTCATATCCTGGTGCTACAAATAACACTCCAGCCCCTACTCCTTCACAAGACGAAGCATCGTCGAAAAATATTTTCCACATTCCTCCTCTACTATTTACATTTTTCTTTTTTTTTCTACTTTTTTATTTTCTTATTCTGTACATTCTTCGAAGTCGTCATATAGCGATAATATACAATTTCCTAAGTCCTGATCAGCAACATAGACTGGGTAATTATTTGGATTTTGGGGGTCACTTACAGTATACGCCAATCTTGTCTCTTTGTAAAGTCGAGTGAATTGCCCACCGAAAATACGGATCATAGTGTAAGTCATGTCCACCGGAAGTGATACTCCTAATTTGGTGCCCCAAGACCTAGATAGAAGCATGTCATACTTGTCAGGGATGTCGGCAATAACTACATCCATAAGGATACTTTTTACAGGGATCTGTGCTAGATTTACTACCAAATCTTTGATCATTCCTAGACACTTAAATTTTCTAGAATCAAACAAACACAAGTCTTGATAAGGTCTAGTAGTTTTGAGTCTCAATTTTTCCATGATAATTTTAGGTATTAAATTATGAGAAGCTCCAGAATCTAACATGCAGTTGTGGAGTAAATGGTCATGCACAGTTAGTGTAATATAAAATGGAGCAACAAAATCCTTGGTTTTTTCGATGTGTGTACCAAACATGATCGTAGGTCTTTCATCTTGTATATTAATAACATATGCATGACATTCATCATTTTAGAAATTTTCTTTCTATAAATTGGATTTTTCGCAAGCTCAACCAGAGGCACGGGGATTTTAATTTTATTAATTTCATTTTCTAAACTGAAACCTCCGATTGTTTTTTCAATTCCTCTGGTTGGAACTTCTTCTTCTATATTTTATGGTTTTTTAGTTTGGGTTGCTTATGTTTCATTTGGTTTTTTCCGGGTAGCTTGTGTTTCAGTTGGCGTTTTAGCAACTGTTGCCTCATTCATTTTACTTCGTGACAAAATATTTTTTGGTGGATCATTCGTAGAATTTTTCTCTCTGGGCCTTAAATTATGCTTTTGTTGGAGTTCATCCATTATTGAGTCGTTGAGTCCTTGATAGGCAGAGTCTCCACAATTATTTATGCTTTCTTCATTATTAAATGGGATTTCTAGATCTAAATATTTTTCATAATCCTTTCTAGTTAAATGTGCCTCAAGATCGTCGTCGCTAAGGTTGTTCAGATCTTCTTATAACTCCTCATAATTTTGCATATCGTCCCTCTGCATAAAATTTTCAGTTTTAAACGGGGCTTGGATCTTTTGATCTTCATTTTTTATTTGTCTTTGTTGCATCTAGGGGTTAGGGTTTCTCTTGAACTGATTCCTAGTGTAATTATTAGGTTTGGCTTGATCTAGCTCCATTTTGGATATTTTGTTTGATAAATCTTTTATTATCTTGGACATCTCATCCATATTTTTTTCTGTGGACCTCCCAGATCCAAAGGATCTGACTTGTTCTTTGAAACACCTAGGTTCTTTGGTTCTCATCTCCATTTTAGTCTTTAATTTATTGGATTCCATCATATTGGATTCAATTTCTATGGCATCGTCATGCATCCCTACTAAAGTGGCATATCTTATTTCTCTTAAGAGGAGAGAAAGGTCAGTCTCAAAGGCTCCTGCAAAAGTTATCTTTGCAGTAGGTTGAGAGGGTTTGACCTCAGCTGGGATTTTATTGTACAGTTTGTTGAACCTCTGAGTAAATTCAAGAAATAACTCAAAATTGTTTTTTCTTAAAGCCCCAAATTTAGTCAAATAATAGAGATGGTCCTTCTTCTCCCCCCATTATCTTAGGAAGGCATTTTGTAGATCATCATATGACCATATGGAACCTAACGAGAGCCCTCGGAACTAGTTTCTCACTTGTCCTTCAAAGGTTTGTACTAACATCCTTGAGTAAACATATTCATTTTCGATGCCAAGAATGTCATAAAACTGATCAAAAAAGGCTATGTGCTCGGTTGTAGTTAAATCTCCTTCCCCTATAAATTTGGGTAGGTTTTTCATATAATTTTCAAGAAAATCATGAAGGATGGCAGGGACAACCAAGGGGGCATATCTAGAAGCTACCTTGGAAAATATTCTAGGGGGTGGAGGTTGTCCTTTCCCTTGTCCACCTGCTCCTCCGCCTCTGGTGCCACCACCTTCTTGCAACAGCCATTGGAAGTCTAGGAGATGAACTTCGGGGGTTGAATAGGGGATTTTCAAAAAATTCGAGGGACTAAAGTGGTAACCTTTCGACTACTTCAGGATGTGGTGAAGAGAAATGGGGGAAAAGACCTTGAGGAGATGGAATCTATATACAAGGGGGAAAAGGGAAATGCGAGTTGGTTTCTTCAGACTTACAAGATGTATATACAGTAGAATTGATAGGGGATGAATCAGGGTATATATTCTTCGGAGCTTTGGGAATCTGGAACTTTCCCTTCGAGGAAGGAAATAACCGACAGGATATCAATAACAATGGGTATCGAAAGGGATATTTTGTTCAAACCAGTAGGAATATCAGTCAAGTTAATCTCAACTTTTATCTTGGGTATAATCACCTCTGGATTCTCAAGCTTAACCTCGAGTTTACTAGTTGAGGTCTTTGTAGAGGGTACTTGTTTAAAACTCACTTCGGGGGTTAGTTGTTCAATTGGAACCTTAGCATTAACCTGTTCAAATTTGGGTTGATATACTTTACCTGCTGATGCAGTAATCGATTTGAGGTATCCCTTTGGTTTCAACAACTTTTTGGGATCTGACACTGGTGTGGTATGCTTATCGTCTGGATTCTTTCTGGTATTCTTTCGACCAAATTCCAATTTTATCTACGGTGGAGTCGCCAAGTGAAAGATAAAAATAATCCTTACTTATGTATTCAATCTTTGTTCACTATCAAAGATACAAATTTACCTTGTTGTTTTCCAAGGGAAAAATAACTTCGTTTCTCTGTCCCTGGCAGCGACGCCAAAAAGATGTTGTTTCTGAGATTAAACTTAAGGCTGAAAGAGTAATGTCAGGAATCAGGAATGTTTGAAAATAATGTTTTAAAGAGTTATTTTTCTACCTTTAGTTATAAAAGAAAGGATCCTTAAATGAAATTAATAATAGGACAGTACAGAGGTCGTATTTCATTGTCTGAGTCATAATTATAATATCAAATGGTGTGGGAGAAACTTACAAAACTGTTAAACAAAGTAAGGCATCAATTAATAAAGAGTCTCACCTTGTTGCAATAGAAGAAAAGTGGAGAGTGCACCCTTGAATAGGATATAAAATGTGGTAATTCATGTAGCTTGCAGGTCTTGTATTACTTACAATAAATACAGAGGAAAAACTACTTACTTAATGAATTGTTGATATAATGTGATTACAGTAGTAGTGATACTAAATTGCAATCAATCGCTTATCAAGGAATTACATAAAGAAATCTAGAGTTATGGAAATACAAGAGAAACACATAACTCAAACTAAACAAAAATTGGAATCTCTGTCTGCACTTATATTAATACTCAAAAAAGGAGAGTTTTCTCTATTACACCCGGCAAGAAGTAGCCTTGAACAGATCTTGACTCTGTGCATTTATACAAAATTTGTCACAACTCAAAACATTTGTACTTCTTACAATATTTGACTAAGATAAACTATATCTGAAATGAAATGATAGGGTGTAAAATCCGATGGGATTCACTAGCATTTTCTTATGTCTCTTCACCTGCTTGGAGAAACGGTTCTTTAGAGGGAGAAGGCTAATCAGATGGATAAATCTGCATGGTTCTTCAAGGAATGGATAAAGGAAGTATGAAAAAGTAATCATTCGTGGAAAAAATGAAAATGAAATGGAGGTAAGCGGGATAACCAATGTGGAAGGTGTGACAGGATGGAGGGTGAACGAGATACATGACATGGATGGCAGGTGTTGCTCCAACGTCCTTTTATGTTTCTCAATTTTTCGGGGGAGCGAGGGGGTGGTTTGAAGTAAACCTCCTTTTGTCCTGCAATGTGCCTGGTGATGCCACGTAGTTCTTTTACTATACCACAGTTTCAATTGTAGGACTGCTCAGGAATTTTATCGTTCGATCATGTTGAGTCCCCGCAATGAAACATGGTCGTTGATCTAGTTGCGATGTGCGATATTTGCACAACAGCTAAGTTTAGTGCCACTGCTAAGGTTTATCTGCTTGCCAACTTAGGATCATTCTAAGCGCACTTGGATATGGCACTACTTTGGCACTGAACAAGAGCACTTCCCGGAGGATGATCTAATGTGGTGGTCTGATGTCACTATGTTGACGTGTCGTGAAAAGAGATGTGACATGTGTCTTCGCCAGCTGGATGCCAGGGATCATGACTAATGAGAGAACCACATGTCTAAACTAATGACTACCACGTACTTTGGTACTTCAAAGCTCAGGGGTGGTCTACATGTAAATATGGAGCTCCAGAGTGGATGACAACTGTCGATCTGTGGAGGACATGAGGAAAAGATCTACAAACTCCAGAAGAAACTACTTTGGAGAAAAACGAGAGCAGGGAAGTTGAAATTCCCAAAGCCCGAATTCTCGAAGTGAATATTGACTGTCCATCTCTGAGGACGTATGGAACCTGATCTGCAACTTTGGGGCTTCTCTCTAGTGCTAGACCTCGTGCAACATTGACATGTCAAATACCTGCGAGCTGCTAATTTCCATGATCCATTAAAATTTGGTTGTCGTTCTTCGTAGAGTGAGATAAGCACCCAAATTTAATCCATGGTCACAGCTCTTGGTCATATGTAGAGAAGATAGAGTGAATTTCGTGCAATTCATGTCCATCGATGTGAGTGGAGGACACGTGTCAGAGGATCCCCATATTCATATATTTCATACTCCAGAAGGAGGCAAGTAGTGTTGAGTAAAGAACTTCTGAAGACCTGAAGTCCATCTAGATCGTTGATAGAAGTGGACATGTGTCGACAGATCTGACACTTCGGAAGGTTTGTGGTGTTATTCATNCGGCATCAGATCTCTCACTTCAGGAATAACCAATTCGCAAAAAAGTTGAATGTGTGAAGCGAGAATTTTTTAAGTCCCAAAGCCTGGAGTTCCGAAGTAAATATTTGTCATTGAAATCAAAAGTACACGTAGTGCCAAATCTCTCCACTTTGGCGATTTAGCACTCCGGAGAGTTTGTTCTCCATTTTTCTGTCCATTTAGCCCCTCCCCTGCTATATTTGGTCCCTTTCTTAGTTTATCCATCTTCCGAACTGATTTATCATTCCGCTAGATTCTGAAACATGATCCGTCAAGTTTTCTTGCAACTTTTTGTGGCACCATAATATTAGCTTGCCTGCAATCAAGAGAGGTCTATAATATCTTCACTGAATAAAACTGTTAATCGCAATTCAAATAGTGAACTTTAACCAATCATACATATCATTAATACTTTGACGTTCGTGAGCTTTAGACAGAGTGAACATTCCCAGAATCTCGGATCTGCGAAGGTTAATTCCTGGATAATCACTTTAAGCTCTTAATTAATCATATTTAAATGGGTGTGTCAATTTTGAGTGTTTCGGGAGTTAGGAATTTGGGAATATTAGATGTAACTCAAAAAGAAATTCCCGAAACCCAAAACTGCGAAGTGATTAATTATCTAGTAAAAGTATGAATTAATCATGTTTAACTTTAAGCATTTCAGAAATTCAAACTTCAAAGATTTTAGAATATGATACTGGGTAAGCATCCGAACTCCTAAGTGAGAAATCATTAATTATCTCTTGATCATGATTAACTTGATTAATTAACAATTAACACTTTGGCATTTTGACATTTTGGTGATTCAGAGTTCAGAGATTTTATCGTTAAGACTTATAATGCCCAAATTGTGAAGCTCGGAATCGACCTTTAGTGATTTGCCTCTTTAAAATTCAGGAGGCTCCAAAATTTAGGAGGTATTAGGTTTGTTCAATCAAAAAAGGGGAAACTCATCAACGGTGGGTATTGTGTGCACCCTATTTATAGTTAACCGATAATGGAATTGAATTAAAATTCGAAAGTCACTTTCTAAAATATTGTTTCCTTTGGGGAAAATATATTTTCATGAGATGAGGGATATAAAGATCAAAAGTTTATAATTATATGTGTTCCAATAGATAGAAGTCCCACTTTAGCTTCAACGTGGGAACACTTTAATTAATTAATGGCAATAAATGGGCTTGGAAAAAGGCTGCATTGAAAATGAAGGTGCAACACACCCTCTACAAAGGCACCCATAAATGAGATAATACGAACCCTTGTATGTCATGAACCCCATGCCCAGAAGTTTTAAGCCCATCCACTTCACACTCTTTACATGGCCTAGAGAGGTTCCACCTAGGAAACACTCCTTAACTTGAGAAATGATTCACCTAATAGGTCACCATGCCAACCCTCCCATACCTAAACTTGGCAAGTTACATAGGGTCTTTGAGCACTTGTTTAAATTGAAAAGGTAGTTTTGATGTACATGTTTAGGTGGATCTTGTATTAAATGTGATTTTACTTGGCATGATACATTTGAATTGAGACCCTTGGAGGGTGCATTAATTTGTTTTTGCGGGACCTTTCTTGGTGGATGTTTGATAGAGAAATATTTGCCTCACCCCATGCAATCTTGCACAGAAGGCCTTTTTCCATTTCCCTATGCAGACTTGAAATCCCTTTTTGCAAATCCCAGAGCTAAAAATATAATTTTTTCCACATATACGCACCATGCCTACTATACATCATGCGTATATGCAGGTTGCACCACTACAGTCTGTGTACATCGGGAAATGTGCCCAAAATTGAAAAATGGTGTCGGGTTTCCATGTCACGTCATGAGATCAATTATCCTTGGCCTTCCATATACTAGAAATGTTCTGAATCGGCCCTTTCATTCCACTTGAAGGCTATAAATAGGCCAAATCCAAGCTATGGAAAAGAGGATAAATAATTCAACTTTGAGAGCAAAGTTACTCTGGAGAAATTATTCACTTCACATTAAGTCTGCATCCCTTTATCCTTTAAGTTTGAACACATTGTTCAGCCCCCAATCTCTTCCCTTACTGATTGAGAACTTCATTGTCTCTCTTATATGAGATTTCCTTTGGTGGAGTATTGAAGTGGTGGAGGCCCAGCTTGAAGAACTCAGTTTCTCAGTTCCGAAACGTGCCGACACGGAATTCTGTAACTTATTCACTTATGTTGATTATATCTTAATAGAAATACTCTTTTCTCGTCCAATTAATATCTTGCAAATATTTGAATTATTATTCCATGGGAGTATTTTTTTTATGAATGTTGATGGATTATGATATTGAATGTGCTAACATCATATATTATCACCATATGCTTGCGTTTCTTGGTTGTTGAGGACTAGTTACATGTATATTGCTTTGGGTCAAGTGCTCAATGGTGGACTTCATCAAACGTTCGGACAAGGTAAGCTTTTATCTTGTCTTGATAGCATATTTGTCTACATAGCATACTTGAGAATATATTTGATTTATGCAGTCATTTCCGTCTGTTGTGGTTTACCCCTAGCCATAGAGAGATTTTCCTCGTAACATAATTGGTGACCATACTAGGGAAATGAATCTTCTTTTTTGGGGTTTGGAGTGTTTTTCTCCTTAGATTTCTCTCATTCATATTGAGTTTCTTGTCTTATGATTTCATGAAAGCCTCTGTTCACTATGGGTCTGATTCTTTCAGCCTTCTCCTTATCCTAGCTGTTTTTTGACACATATACGTGGGTTTTTTATTGACAGTCATGTACATACATGTGTTTTCCTTCTACAAGATGTGTACATATGCGATTTTCAATTGAACAGTCACGTACGTCAACCTTTGTTTCTTGATTGTTGGGTTTGGTGGTTACTAGGTAGGTTTTGATGATTGTTGACTCTTCTTGGGTCTCTGTAGTGACTATTAAGTATCTGTGGAATGACAAGAAACCTGTCTTTGGTTGAATTTTTGGGTAGTGCCTTTCTCATCATCTTTTCATTTTGATTGTCCTTGCACCTTGGGTTGGGTGTTTTTCTCCTTGATATCCTACTTAGGTTGGCTCTGTCTATATACAGTAGAGTCTTTATATCAAGTTGTTGTTCAGTCCTTGCATTTTCATTTTTCTTATATTGAATACAAAAATATTAGGCATTTTAAATTGATTGGCATTTTGATCTCTTGAGTCTTTGCCATTTTTCTTAGTGCATGTAAAAAAATATTGCATTTTTATTTAGAATTGCATAATTGAATTGAGAATTGCATTTTTAGGAAGTATATCATTTATTGGAAATTGAAGTTAGGACTTTGCATTGTATTCATATTCATTTATTTTACTTGCTGAGTCATAACATCACTAGTTTCACGACCACACTTTTTGAGTAAGCAAGGCTATTAAAATAAAAGCTATAATTTAAAATTGATTAGTAGTGATTTTGTCTTCTAGGGTGCACAAACTAGCTTAGGATTTAGTTCCTTGGAATAATATTTTGTGAGTAAACTTCTCCAAGGCTATTAAATCAACATATGTGTCTGACTAAGGGAGTGGAGAAATTCATAGTATAATCGGTAACATCATAAGGCTCTACTTACTCCAGAGTTAAGAATGAGGTCGCGTGAGGTCGATTGAAGGGATATCCCCACAATACCTTCTATTTCTGGGGATCTATTCATATATGGGGATCTTGCTAGTGCCCTTACCTCCATGAGAGGTGGTGCTTTCAAGGTTTCGATCTTTGTTACCCCACCCATATGGTGGACCTGACTTATGACTGTTCACCTATGCATTGGTTATATTGTGGTTTCTTAATTGATTGACTTAGCTTGTAGGGGTTATTCTGTAGGTACCATGGGTCAGATAAGGGTCAGACAACACACAACCTTTATGAAGGATTACCACTCCAGGGGGATCTGACCGACTGGTTTTTAAGCCTAGGAGGGCCCTTATAACTGATTTAGATACCCCCGATATTTAGTAGGGAGCATCAAGCCCCTCTTGGGTGAGGGATACCTACTTTAGGGAGGGAGGCCCCTTTCAGCCACTTTATCATGTTTGTGTGCATATTGGTCGTTTGATTATTTTTGGTGTGCTCTTTAATTACTAGTTGGCCTTAGGATTTTTTTTTTATATCTTGAATCTTAAGTCATCATGGAGTTGGACCAACTTCCTCACCGGTCTCGCCGCTTGTTACAGTTACCACCGCATTTTGAATCTTTGCCTTCTAAAATTTATTAAACGTGGTACACACACCTCCACTTATCAAACTTGCGATTCTACAAGGATGAATATTGAATTGAGTCATCAAGATATTGGGAGCCCCTCAAATCCCATACCTACTATAATTAATGGAACCCCTTAGACTCTTGCAACCACAATGGTTGTAGTGCCGGAGGCACCTATCATCATTTTTTCTTGTCCTATAGTGAATACTCAAACTATTTCCACGAACCCATTTGGGTTTCTTGGTCACTCACCAAGCTATAATGTTCAATCCATCTCGATGGCCTCTAGTCCTTTTTCCTATGGTATCCTGAATTTCACTTTGCATTTTTCAAACTCCATCCCATCTGTTGGCCCTAATGCTAGCATTGGACTTGGGGGCACAAATCCTCCTTATACTCTGTTCTTGTTTGGTGGATCTCAGATCCCTCAAATGACTCTTACCATGGGAAACATTCCTTCTTTTAACCCCGGTTCTAATCCTGTTGCTTCTGGGTGGAGTAACCAACCTGGTGGACAAGATTCTGCTCAAATTACATTCTTTACACTCACCTCCTCAATACCGATTCTGAACAACATGTTTGGCATGAAGAATCCACCATTATCCTCCGGATTCACACTCGGAGGAGGTCAGTTTCACACCTTGGGAAACCCCCAACCTGTAGCCACTCCGGTTGGGGGCAGTTTTTATAACCCCCATCAAAACATTCCTACTGGAATGGTGCCCAACCAACCTCTTATGAATCATCCTGGAGGAGGGTCTTAAAATCCCAGACAGGGCCATGGTGCTTACCAGAACCCTGGATGAGTTGTGATTCCCCAAACACAATATTTCCAGGGAGCTTGGGGCGAGATGTCGCAACCGTGTCTCCCTTTTATGGACATGCTCAACCTTCCAGACTTGTCTAATTTGATGAACAACCCTATGTGTCATGATCCTACATGGCCCCCCGTTCCCACCAAGCTTCCTTCATATATTCCAAAATAAGGAAAGAATGGTGCGGATCCCGGTGATCACGTTACCACCTTTCACTTATGGTTCTCTTCTATTTCCCTTAACGTTGATTCCATTCGGTTAATATTGTTTCAATGCACCCTCATGGGGGTTGCCTCAAAATGGTATATCGAGCTACCTAGGGGAGCATATGGGACCTTTAGTCAGATGGTTTTATTCTTCCTTAACCACTTCCAATTGTCGGTTCATTACGATGTTGGCATAGAACTTATGTCAACCTTACACCAGGACAACGCCACTCATATAATATTAGATCACATCCAGGAGTGGCGTAGATGAAAGAGGTTGATCAAGACCTGGATACCCTCGTAGTTCCTATTAGAATGGTTCCTTAATTCTTTACAACCTCATATTTCGAAGGATGTTGCTACATCCGGGGTTACATTTGAAGAAGAAGAAATATTCAAAGCCCAACAATTAGATCTTATATACGCTTAGACTAGGATGTTATACGAGATTATTCTGGATGCACTGAGGTCAAACTATGACCCTAGACAAAAGCATGGATCTCATGTCGATGGAATTGTAGGATCTGCCAATGTGAAATCCGCAAACTCGGTGACAAGTCATTTGAAAGAGTTGTCTCTAAACCAGTCTGTAGGAGGGCCATATTCGTCTATGTCTTCCAATCCCACTCATTCGATGGATGTACATTCCATGCAATTGTTGACTGTCCCAAATGGTAACCAGCAACTAGGCGGGAATAAGAAGAAAGGACATAATAATAATCATAAGGGTGAGAAGAAGAATAATAAACCCAACGACAATGGTAATAATGAGAGGATGAATAATCATGTTGGTGAGGGAAAGAAAGAAAGGAATAAGGTGAATTTTCCTTGTAATCTCTGTACAAATGATCATCTTACTCATTTATGCCCAAAACTTGCGGAAGCTATGAGGCTCTTATCTCTATCTCTCGTTGTGCTAACGAATCCTTTTCCACATGGCCTCGAGCTCTTCAAATGCTGGAAATGTGGCTAGTGGGATTCAAAAACCACCAACACAATATGGTGACCATTTGTGCATCAATATGGTCAATTATCAGGTTAATGTAGCAACTTGGTCTTGTGATTATAGTTCTCCACAAACTATACCTGGTCTAGAATATCCTCCTCCTACAAAAACGCCCTTGCAGATCAAAAAACCAGATCCACTGCCTCATATTTCGAAAGGAGTACTCAAGCACTCTACCCACAATCCAAATGCTAGAGCTACCCAAAATCACTCTATTTTTTAGGACCTGGGTCAAACCCCTTGTGCAATGTCATCTCTAGAGGTACTCCAGATGTGTCCTTCACAAAGGAATTCCTTTCTATCTACGTTAGTGTTAATGTTTATGCCATTATTATAGTTCTTTGCATTTCAATAAATAAGAGCATCATAAGAACAATATCACTGAGAAATACACATTCACAAGAGACACAGCATTTATCCTGGGAAATCCTCTAGGGGAAGAAAATCCAGCAAAAAATTTCTTATCATAAATACCTTATACAATGTTCAAGAGATAACTCAAACCAATACAGATAGTCCTCCCCAAGATATGCACCACTCTTCTTCTCCTCTCTCTAACTGGTAATTGCAGCTTGCCTCATAAGATAATGAGCAAGTGAGTTGTGTGTTATAAGTGAGGCGCTAGCCTCCTATATATACAAGATTGGCACGTGTGAAAGGGTTTCACTAGCAGGGCGGACCTCTCACTCTGGGTGGGTAAACCCACCTTTAAT
>JASDQU010440030.1:7816-62041 GCA_032191745.1 Picea mariana | reverse complement strand
TTGCTGGATAATAATAAAGGAAGGACCTGGCAATTTCTCTGGTGGACGTAGCCCACACTGGGTGAACCACGTAAATCTGTGTCTCTCTTGTATTGTGTGTCTTCTGTTTTTTTGTTTATGCATTTGTTTTATTTTATTGCTCCGCAGTCCTATTTTTCTAACAGTTTGGGTACAGACTGGACTATGCAAGAGAGGATAGGCTCGGCCCATAGGATACACACATGACACGACTCAATCCATGAGTTTGTGACACAGCTGAATCCATGGGTTTGTTACATGTCTCAATCCATACATAGGTTGAACATAGACTCAAGTGGTTCAGATGGAAGAAAATGACAACATGCCACTAAGACAATGCACGATTCAGGTAACATCGATTTCAGAGCTGCGTGACCAGGAGTCAACGCAGAGATCAGACGCATAGCCACACGGTTTAAATAGACAGATGTAAGAATGGTGGACCCACCCCCAACTCAGCCAACGCTTTAGTTTTTAATCGCATGCACCCACGTCGACACTTGTCTTCCTGGAGCTGCATGCGTTCTTTTTTGCACACGTTTGAGCTGCATGTGTTGTCTCTCCCAGGACTTAGGGTAAAAACATGTTTTGTCACACAACTTTAGAATAATAATAAAATATTATTCTCAAGGACTTAAGCCCCTAAGCTTAGCCCCTCTTGAAAACCTTTCAGCCCCTTTTTCCCTTACCTGCATTATGGAAGCTTAGTCCCCCATCACTCTTTATTCATGGTCGGTCTGCATGCAGCAATGTTTAATCTTTATTAATGTTTTGCATATTACATATACAAAAATAGGCTCCTGGCCTTTAACACTTAGGCTCTCTAGCCTAATAAACAAATAAGCCCACTAGCTTATCAATACTTGTCTCAACAGCCTACAAAACATGATTTATAATTCATAAACATGATTACAACAGGGATCATTCTTGGGGATATTACAATCCCTTCCCCTTATTTTTTCACTGTCCTTGGTGCATCTTTCACACAACATCAATAAGATTTTCAAAATATTCAAAAAGATGTGGGTATTCTACCCGCATAGGTTCCTCATGCTCCCATGTCGCTTCCTCAGGACCGTACTAGGTCCATTGGACCTTTACAAGCACTATGGCTCGATTCTAGAGCTATTTGCTTTTCCGGTCCAATATGCACATAGGATGCACTTGCAGGACACCTTCTTGCTCCACCTGAATCGCATTCCAATCAATTACATGATTATCATCGGGTATATATTTCTTAAGCAAAGAAACATGAAACACATTATGTATAGTCATTGATGCAGATAATGCAAGCATATATGCAACTGGACCAATCCTTTCTAAGATTTCAAATGGCCCACAAAATATGGCTGCCAACTTGGAGTAGCGTCCCAACTTCAGGGAACTTCTATTAGCTTTCACTTTCAAAAAAAACATGGTCACCCACTTTAAATTCTCTATGGGTTCTGTTCTTATCAGCATAACTTTTCTTCTTGTCTTGGGCAACTTTCAAATTCTGCTTAATTTTTAGCATCTACTCTTCCATTTCCTTAGGCAAATCCGGTCCAACTACTTCCCTATCAGCTGGATTATCCCAGCTCACTAGAGTATTGTAATTTCTACCATAAATTGCTTCAAATGGGCTCATCTTCAATGATGCTTGATACCCATTATTGTAGGTGAATTCTACCAAGTGTAGGTAGTCTTCCCATTTCGATGGTTTTTCCATCACATACATCTTCAGTATGTCTTCTATCACTCAATTCACCCACTCTGTCTGCCTATCAGGCTCAGAATGATAGGCTGTGCTAAAGTTCAGATTCATTCTAAACCCCTTGAATAACACTTTCCATAAATTTGAGGTAAATTTCGGGTCTCTGTCAGACACAATTGTCTTGGGAATTCCATGCAATCGTGCCACTTCCTTCATAAAAATATCAACAACATCCACTTCCTTGTGATTATTCTTTAACAGAATAAAATGGGTAGCTTTCCTAAACTTGTCCACTACCACCATGATTGAATCATGTCGCTTGCCTGTTGTGGGCAATCCCGTGATGAAATCCATTGTCACCACTTCCCACTTCCACTCAGGAATGGGTAAAGGTTGCAACAACCCTGTTGGGTGTCTATGCTTAGCTTTAACCTTCTAGCACTCCATACATCTAGTGATGTATTCAATAATCTATTTCTTCATGCCCGGCCAAAAGTAATGGATCTTGACTGCTGCCAGATTTTTCTGATATCCAAGGTGTCCAACATAAGGCACATTATGCATCTCATGAAAAATCACAAGTTTCAAATCCTAGACATTAAGTACATAAATTTTGTTCTTGTACAAAATTATTCCATCAACCCCTAATTTATAAATATCCAATTTCTGTGGAATCTTACCTTGCTGTATTTTTTCTACCAAATCCCTGTACTGCAAATCTATATTTGCAGCCTCCAAAATTCTTCTTTTAATATCAGTTTGGTACATTCTAATGGTTGTAGCATGTAATTCATGCACTCTCCTACTGAGTGCATCAACCACTTTGTTTTCCTTCCCTTTGATATGCTTGATATCAAAGTCATACTCACAAAGAAACTCCAACCACCTACTTTGTCTAGCGTTCAAGGTTGGCTGATCAAAAAAATACTTCAGACCATTATGGTCTTTTCTCAGTTCGAACCTCTTTCCCATGAGGTAATGTCTCCATTTCTTTAGAGAATGTACAATGGCTACCAACTCTAAATCATGAGTTGCATAGTTCCTTTCGTGCTCTTTCAACTTTCTGGATTCATAACAGTTTACAAATCCATTCCAACTAAGGACTCCTCCTAGTCCTTCATTGCATGCATCTGTGCATACCACAAAATCTTCATTTGGATATGCGATCCTCAGGATTGGAGCACTAGTTAATAGTTGCTTCGATTGCTGGAATCTTTTCTCACAATCCTCTGTCCACTGAAATTTCTACTCTTTCCTTTGCAAGGAAGTGATAGGGTGAGATATTCTCGAGAAACCTGTGATAAACCTTCTATAATAACCAGCTAGACCCATAAAGGATCTTACTTCCGTCACATTATTTGGTGTTGACCATTCTCTAATGGCCTCAATCTTCTCAGGATCTACAACTATCCTGTCCTTTTAAATAATATGCCTGAAGTAATGGATCTTCTCCTTATATAACGAGCATTTTCTCAACTTGCCATACAATTGGTGCTCTCTTAGCACCTGCAACACCATCCTCAAATGTTGTTCATTCTCTTCCTCTAACTTGTAATACACCAAAATGTCATCCAGGAATACTATGACAAACTTGTCTAGATAGTCCATGAATACATCATTCATTAAACACATAAAAATAGTGGGTGCGTTTGACAGTCCAAACGACACCACTGTGAACTCGTAATGATCGTACCTTTTTCTAAAGGAGGTATTGTTGATGTATTCATCCTTTATCCTTACCTGGTGATATCACGACCTGAGGTCTATCTTCGAAAATATATTCGCATCCTTCAACTGATCAAAGAGGTCATCAATCCTCGGTAGAAGATACTTGTTCTTAACAGTTACTTTGTTTAACTGTTTGAAATCAATACACAACCTCAACATTCCATCCTTCTTATTCATGAATAGGACTGGGGCTACCCAAGGTGACACACTTAGGAATACGTACCCCTTCTTAAGAATCTCTTCAAGATGTAATTGCAACTCTTTCAGCTCTGGCGTACTCATTCTGTAAGGAGATTTCAACACTGGAGTTGCTCCAGGCATCAAGTTTACAAAGAAATTAATATCTCTCTTCGAAGGTAGTCTGGGTACCTCCTGAAATACATATTCAAACTCCTTTAGTACCGCATGATCTCCAATATTTGAGACTTCATCCTTAGATGCTTCCTCCACATGGGCTACAAATAATTTCCATTTCTGTAGCACTTCTTCAGCTGCATTGTTGATAATTCTCTGATAGCAACAACTCTGGGAATTCCTTGGATTGTTTTTCGATTTCATTCCTCATCTAGGAAAGTGAATGCCTTTCTACGATAGTCTAAGATGGCATGGTGTTGGTCCAACCAGTCCATCCCAATTAGACAGTCATAAAAACCTAAAGGCAAAATGTTCAATTCATCCTTTGTGCTCATTCCATTCATGTCCACTGGACAAGACTTAACTAACTCAATTACTTTCCTCTTGGTTTCTATATATAGCTACACTAACCAAGACTTCTCATGTTTTATGCTCGATAAATGCAAACTTTCCACCACTCTAGGATCTATATAACTATGGCTAGCCCCTAAATCAATTAAAATAGTAAATGGCTGGTTGTTAATCATACCTTCCACTTCAATCATGTGCAACTGATATTCAACTTGCTTTTTGTCGAGGGATGCGTAGATCCTTGGCATTTTACTACCCATGTCCTCCACTGTTTCATCTTGCTGAACATTATGGATAGCTCTCACTTTTCCATTTTTGTGGGGAGAATCTCTGTACTTATGGTTTCCCTGACAGCCCCAACACTGAATGGGCATCTGTCTTGGCCTTTTTTCTCCTATGTCAGATATCCTTGGCTCTCTAAACGATGGTTTTCCTTGGGATATGTTTCTGAAAAAGGGGGGCTTAGTTTCCTTCTTCCTCTGATCCATCTGGAATTTCTTCTTGTTTTCCCAAGCCTTCCAGAAAGTAGGCTTCTCTCTTTACTGCTCATACAAGCATTTTGCCCTCCTTATCATTTCTTCCATGGTCCTAGGGTCATCATACTGGATCTTTTCACCGATGGAAGGTGGAAATCCACTCAGATACCTTTGAATATTGATAGTCTCATCCTTTATGAACGTAACATACTTCAGTAATTCCAAAAATCTTCGTTCATACTCATCAATGGTCATGCTGCCCAGCTTGAGTTCAAATAACTCTTTCATATTTCTATCATAGTATATTTTAGTCAATTATTTCTTCTCTAAATACCTCTTAAATTATTTCCAAGTGATATCTTTCTCTCTAATGTGCTGCACTTGCACAAGATGATCCCACCACATGGATGCTATTCCTTTCAGTTGATACATTGCAATTCTTCCTTCTGCATGAGAGGAATAATTCTACAGTTGGAAATATTTCCTCATGCAAAGAAACCAAGTTTCAACATCTTCCTCCTTGTT
Organism: Picea mariana; assembly: GCA_032191745.1. Classification (NCBI taxonomy): domain Eukaryota; kingdom Viridiplantae; phylum Streptophyta; class Pinopsida; order Pinales; family Pinaceae; genus Picea; species Picea mariana. Next base: position 56,896 of record JASDQU010440030.1, on the reverse strand, counting down.
GTGTTCTCCATCAAATGTACGAGGCTTAATCTTATTCATTTCTCCCATTAGTTCATCCACTCCAGATCTTCTGTGCTTTCTGGTAGGAGACAGGCTTGAACTACTATGTGCCTCCTTATTGGAGTGTTTCAGGGAGTGACGACGATGCCTGCTAACACTTCTTGATCTTCTTTTCTTCTCAGGGATTCTACGGCTCCCTGTTTTTCTTGAGTCACTCTCCTTATCCAATTTCTTTTCTATTCTTTCCAGGCTCTTCATCAACTTTAATTTGAATTCACCTTGTTTATCCTGAGCTTTCTTCTGTTTTCTCGATGAGTTTGGAAATCTTTCTGCAATTGATCTATGATTTTCATCATATGCCCTTCCTTATATATCTCTTCTCCATGTCCATTGGAGTTCAACCCTTCAACTCCCAAATGAACATCCATTCCTTTTTCTTCGTTCTCTGAACTGGAAGTGTTCTGTGTCTCTTCCATTTATTTTTACTTAGTGGAAACTCTAAATGATTATGACACTCGTTAAACTTCTACAAACACAATGTGTAGACAATCAAAATTTGTCAGGCCATTATTCCTTAACAAATCCATAGCATTAAAAAACAAATCCTATTACAACAAACATTCATATTTTGTGAATTTTCTGAGCTCTAGTCAACTCTGTAACAATTTCAGGCCTTATCCCTTTTCTCTTATCTCCAACCCCTATGAACACAGGATGCGACCACACGCTAGATCAATAGGCTCTTAACCAAGACTTTAGTTTTTGAAGTCTTCATAATACCTCACAACAGACTCTCGAAGTTCGAATTAATGAACTTCATGAAGTAGAGTGGATAAATTGTCCATTTCTACCCAGCATCCAATGACTGACACTCACTGTGGAACCTCAGGCATTTGAATTCTGGAACCTTGGGACTTCAGAAGATTCCACATCTGCACTCCCCAAACCAATAATCTTAAAACACTTCCACATCACCTTAGGTGACATTATTACGTTATGTCACTTAACATTTTCCCAATTGTGGGGGCATGCAATGGTGGTTTGGAGTAACCCACCTTTCATCCCACAATTATCCTGACGTTGACACATAACCCCTCCGTGAAACCATGGTTTGGATTGCAGAACCGCCTTGGAGAATTATCTCCCATGCAACTTGGGTCTCTGCAATGCCTCCTAGTCATCAATATTGATGTATCATGATCAACACCACTATGGGTCCTCTGACCCTTAAATACGTTACATAAACTCGAGCCCCACTAACCTTGCTCACACAGGATGCCACATGGCAACATAATAGCCACTGATACTTGTCCCATTCAAATGGGTGACACTTGTCATGTTCCAAATGTCATTTCAATCTTCCACGATTCTAGACCCACTGACACGTGGCACACATCCCATGTGTCCACATCACCTCCAGGTGATGTCATCATGACTCACCACTTCTACTCTTTCATTTTAGAACATCGGGCTTCAGGATTTTGTGCAACAACACATCCCATTCTCCCAACAGTCGAACTCTCGAAATTTACAATCTGCCCTTCTGCTTGATCCAATGGTCAAGATATTTTCTCCATATATACCATGTATATCTCCATCAGGAGTTCATGCCTCAGTGCATTCCACTTCTCCTAAATTACAAACTCAGAAAGGATTCCAGGAAAACTTCCTGCACCTTCTCTATATCTAATGATTGTAAAGGTTTCTCCTTTCCTTCCGAACAGATCCTATGGCCCCCACACCCCCAATGTTGAGCTCTCTCTCTCTCTATGGTCAAATACCACACAGAATGTGATTTTATCCTAACGCTACTCCTCTCGAGCTTCGTAACACAACCAAGTAACCCGTTGGCACTAAGAAACATTCTAAGGTTCGAAATCAGTTCCATCCGAACACCATTTCCATTCGAAACCTTGGGTCTAAAGACCACTTATCTAGCCCATCCAGGCTCAGTGTTGAAACTATGGCTTTGATACCAATTTGTAATGTCCCGAACCATCAACCCCACGGTCGGGCAATGCTTCTATGTAGAACATTCTCATAAATTTATATATAACATGCATATTAAATCTAATTAACAGATTTATGGAAATTTAACCAACAATACAGAGTAATCACGGTATTACTGTTAACATATAGAATTAAAAAAAATTAACGACAAATATCATTGCAATGAAATACATGATAATATTACAATCATCACAGACTTGCATTTTAATTAAGTAGAGAATTAAAACACATAATGATACTTATCTTTGAAACTATAATGCACTACCAATTGTGTGCAGAACTTCCATGAACCTCCCATCCTTAGACCACGATGCTCATCACGCTGACAAGCGGGTCACCACTGAGATGGGACCAAGCTCCACCCAGGGAAAGGAAATCCTAGACTAGGTACAGGTTACACGAAAAATGCATAGAGAAATCAGAAGGATTCTCTCCAGGAGCCTTCTTACGCCCACTATTCACAGACTCTCATTCCCCACATGCATGTTCCACCCAGGAGTATACACCTTCACAAGAACTGTTCATCGGTGCTTCACCTCCCTCTCTGGGTCTTGGAAACAGGCTGGATTAGGAATTCTTTGAGATCCATAGCTGGTGCTGGACTCTCTCTGGGAGAAAACCACTTCCTAGCAGACTCTCTCACCTGGAGAGAGCTGCTCATAGGCCTGACAACCTACCTCTTCAACCACGGGCCTAGCAACCCAGTTCTTTAGCGAGTTTCGAATAAATTCCAACATAGTGAGGATAGAAAAAACATCAACTGGTCAACACCACTCAGGAAACAAAAGGAAACAATCCAAAGACAGTTCAGGTACGGACTCGACTCTGCAAGAGAGGATAGGCTCGGATCACAGGATACACAGGTGACATGGCTCAATCCATAGGTTTGTGACATGGCTCAATCCATGGGTTTTTTACACGGCTCAATCCATGCAGAGGGTGAACACAAACTCAAGCAGTTCAAGCAGAAGAAAATGACAATAGTCCACTAAGACAATGCATGATTCAAGTAACACTGGTTTCGGAGTTACGTGACCAGGAATCAATGCAGATATTAGACACATAGCCACACGGTTCAGACAGAAGGATTCAAGAATGGAGGACCCACCCCCAACTCAGTTGCTGCTTCAGTTTTTAACCACATCCACCTAGGTCGAGACTTGTATTCTTGGAGTTGCATGCATTCCCTTTTTCACATGTTGGAGTTGCATATGTTTCCTCTCCCAGGACTTAGGATAAAAACATGTTTTTTCACACAACTTTAGAATAATAATAAAATATTGTTCTCAAGGACTTAATCCCCTAAGATTATCCCCTCTTTCCAACCTTTCAACCCATTTTTCCCTTACCCGCCCTGTGGAATCTTAGTCCCCCATCACTCTTTCTTCGTGGTCGGTCTGCACACAACAATGTTTAATCTTTATTAATATTTTGCATATTACATATACAAAAACAAGCTCCTGGCCTTTAACACTTAGGCTCTCCAGCCTAATAAACACATAAGTCCACCAACTTATCAATACTTGGCTCACCATCCTACAAAACATGATTACAACAGGGCTCGTCCTTGGGGATATTACATCCATGAAATACAAAACATCTCCTAAAATTAAGGAAATAGGAATTATCTCCTAAAAAATATGAATTTTCCTAATGGTGGATAAAAATAGGAATTGGCCTAATGGTAGCTAAAAAATAGGAATTTTCCTAATGGTGGTTTATGAGCCCATGGTATTGGAAACCCATGGTATTTTCCCATGGTATTACATATAGAAATCCACTTGCTAAAAATAGACCTACTATAAATAGACATTCTATAAATCGTAGTCCTCCTAAATTGTAGTAAAAATGGAAAAAATGAGTATGTCACTAAGTATGTAGTTGAGCATGTACCCTAACACTTAGTGCACATAACCATACAATTTACACATTGAAATATAAAAAATATTATCAAAATGATTTGATAATTCTGCAACTTAATGACTGATGCAACAATTCCAACCAATAACTTTCTTTTCCCCTCAACCTACATAACGGTTGGATAGGATATCTCAAAATTGTGGCTCTAGGAACTCCAATTGCCAAAATGAGTTGATGTTAGTGGTATTATCGGACATGTACTTTCGCATTGTCATGTGTCAAACATGTGGAATTCATCAAAATCCTTCTATCCTTGAGTGTACTTTAGTTGAAAGGAATTAATTAAAGTAAAAGTGTTTTTATTAGTTAATTGAGTTATTTAAGGAAAGTGCTAAAAGTAAATAGCATGTAGTCTAAGCATATAAATCTTAACTCAGTGTGAGAAGTAATCTCAACCCTCAATCAGTTTGGAGATTAGAGATAGATTACAAATCATGATTATAAAAGAAAGGCTAGGGTGAAGGAGGAAGAAACTTTGGTGAGAGATCAAGGTCGAGAATTTTGGTGAGAGACCAAGGTTAGGGATAACAAAGGACTTTTTCTAGTGTGAGGAGTGTAGAAGAAAAGAAGTACTTTTGCTTACAGAGGAGTGAGGATATCTCACTGGTTTGGTGAAGATATTTTGTCCAAGTGTCGATCCAGAAAGGGTTGGATCACAAAGGACCATGATTCAAGATCTTGGATAGGTGGAGAAGGATTTTCAACTAGAGTTCAAACATGTAAAAGAGAAGAGAGAGTAGAGGCATACGTAGGTAGGTTTCAAATGATAAAAACCGTAGGAAAGGGGTGTGTCATACATAGGTTTTTGTATAGTTTTTTCGTACATGTATGTGGGTTTCAGTGGAAATAGTCATGTATGTATGCGGGTTTATAGAAGAAAAGGCACCTACACCTAGAAAATCATGTTGGTACAGGGTCGTACAACAACACACAAATTTCCAAGTTTTTTTGTAGTGTATATTCTCTTAGAGGGACATTTTCCCTATTACGAGAGCCCTCACTTGGCCACACTAAAATAATATTAGGTTTTGTTTTCCCTCCAAGGTTTTTCTAGGGGTGTATATCCAAAAATATTGGTGTCTTGTGTGTGAGATTTTGGTTTCCTAGTTTATTCTTCTACTGCATGATTAGTTGATTACTCAACCATGATTTTAGTAGATAAAGTGATTTTATTTTGAGAAAACTACCAAGTTTTGGGTTGAAGTGGTAAAATAAACATGGTATCATAGCATGATCTCTAAAGGGAAGAAACCAAGAGCACATATCTCAAAAGTTGCAAGAATATCTTGTCAGATCTATAACCAAGAGGTAGGAATTGAAGGATGTATTTCAAGGAAACAACAATACTAAGGCATAACAGGTGTTTTGACAGGTGTTTGCAGGTTTATGAAGGTGTAAATGGGTCACATAAAATAGAGTCACATACATACACACACTTTAAAGGTGATAGTCAAGTATAGGGACATATAGGTTAGTACATGGGAAGTTTTAGAAGAGGGTTATTAGACCAGATCTTGGATATGGAAACTGGATTGTGATTCGAGGATAATTTGGATGGGGTTTCCAACTACAGTCGTTGGAAGGAGAGAATCATGTTGGTGTTGATGGATAATGGGATCTGAAAATTTTCTAATACTCAGATAAATCCACCAACAGATGAAATAACATTGGTCATCCATAATCAAAAGGATGTGAAAGAGAGGCAAATTATTTTAGATAGAGTGAAGGATCACTTGATCCCTCATGTATCACGAAAGAATATTTCCAGGGACATGTGGGAATCTATGAAAATTTTATTTCAAAGAAAGAATGAGAATCACAAAATGGTGTTGAGAGAGAAGCTCAGAGACACAAATATGACAAGATCAGATATAGTGAAAATTATCTCACCTGGATCTGACAGGTTCAAGATGAACTAGTTCCAATTGGGAAGATAGTGGTTGATTCATAGTTGGTGAGGACAAAACTCAAAGTATTCAGGAAGGATTAGACATCATTCATCAAAAGAATCATGGCATGAGAAATGCTCCCTGATTGGTCAAGGTTGTGGGATGACTTCGTTCAAGAATCAATTTGAGATAAAGATCTAAATGGAGGTCACCACAAGAATGATGAGAAACTTTACCTTGTCAGTCAGGAAAAGAAAGTCAAGTTTAAGAAGGTTTCCAGTGGAGAGTCTACCTCTCAATATGGAAAGAAGAAATACATGATCAAACTCAAGTGATTTGCATGTCACAGGTTTGGGAATTATACAGGGAAATGTACAAATAGGAATATGGGTGGGAATGAAATGCAACCAGAGGTAGATGCGTCAACAAAGACTCAATTAGACGATTTTTGCAAGAAGTTTGAACAGACATAGTTCTTAATTGTTTCCCAAAATTACTTGGGCACCATATCAGTTGGTGCATGGTTGATATATAATGGAGCCACATGTCATATGACAGGAGCATGAGAGGTGTTCGAGTTATTCACAGAGTCTAACTCTGAGATGCATGTGGAACTTGGTATGGGGATAAAGCATGTACTGAAGGGATATGGAATAACACAATTCTAGATGGAGTAAAGAGGTGTTTCAAGAGTGACAAATGTGTTATGGGTGACAAAGCTCAAGAGGAGTGTTCTTTTAGTCTCAATGATTAAGAATAAGATATTTTATGTAATTTTCTAGGAGGGAAAGGTTCTGATCAATCCTAGAGGATCTAGCTCAGACACAAAAACTATTCTAGGAGTTAGAGAGAGCAACTTGTATATGATAAATGACCATCCTATGTAAGTAGCAGAGTGATAGAGAAAAAGGAACAAGTAGCTCTGAAGGTTGACCAACTCAGAGGGATTCATCCTTCAAGTTCGGGTGGGAAGGAGTAGACTTCCAAGTTTGTCGAAAAGGAGTCATGGTATGAGATGGACATGTAGGATGCTTAGGAGCAGGGGGATTATAGGAGAATGATCAAAGGGAAGTCTTAAAAGATAGGTATAAGGAAGATGGCATAGATAAATTTCATTTCAGAGGGAGTATCCAATCAGGTGTATTGGAAAGTAGGCATGGTATTAAATTTGGTAGTGAATATAGAGCCAAATGCAGGTGGGAGAAGTACCTTCCTCACTAAGAGGGAGTGTTTATGTTAGTGGTAGCATTAGACAGGTACTTCCACATTAACATTTTTCAAACATGTGGAAGTCATTGAAATCTTTCTATCCTTGAGTTTACTTTATTTAAAAGGAATTAATTAAAATAAAAGTGTTTTTATTAGTTAATTGAGTTATTTAAGGAAAGTGATAAAATTAATTAGCATGTAATCTAATCATGTAAATCTTAAGTGAGTGTGAGAAGTAATCTCAATCGTCAATCAATTTGGAGATCATAAATATATTATAACTCATGATTATAAAAGCAACTCTAGGGTGAAGGAGGAAGATACTTTGGTGAGAAATCAAGGATGAGACTCTTGGTGAGAGAGAAAGGTCAAGGATAAAAAAGAAGGAATTTTTCTAGTGTGAGGAGTGTAGAAGCAAATAAAGACTTCTTCCTACACAGGAGTGAGAAGATTTCACTATTTGGGTGAAGATATTTCATCCAAGTGTTGATGAAAAGAGGGTTAGATCACAAAGGACTGTGATTCAATATATTGGATAGGTGGAGAAGGAACTTCATCTAGAGATCAAACAGGTCAAGGAGAAGAGAGAGTATATCTAGTTGCAAGTGGGTTTTAGTTGATAAAATCCACATGAAAGGGATGTTTCATATGGAGGTTTTCATACAATGTTTCTTTACATGTACACGAGTTTCAATGGAGATAATCGTGTATGTACATGGGTTTGCAAAAGGAAATATGTGTACACCTTGAAAAGTGTGCTGGTATAGGGTCGTACAACAACACATGCATTTCCAAGTTTGTCTACAATGTATATTCTCTTAGTAGACCATTTTACCTGCTATAGGAGCCTTGATTTGACCATAATAAAAGAATCTTAGGATTGGTTTTCCCTCCAGGGTTTTTCCAAGGGTTTATACTCGAAAATATTGGTGTCTTATGTGTGAGATTTTGGTTTCCTATTTTTTGCTTCCGATGCATGTTTAGTTGATTAATCAGCCATGATTTTAGTAGATAAAGTGATTTCATTTTATCTATACATTGGGTGMTRGTTTGAAGTGGTAAAATCAACAAAATGGAGTCTTTATTCACTTATGTACAAATGCACATTCAATTTTATTAAAATTTTGTAAAGATTTGTGGGTATGATTTCCTCATGCCTTACTCATGCTCTCACATAACATATTTAGGAACATAGCATGTCCAATGAACATTTACCAAACTGATGGATTTTTTTCTGAGCACTTTCATGTTTTGGTCTAGGATGTGCACTGGTTCCACTTGAAAGTCCCTTTCATGTTCCACCTAGATCACATTCCAATCAACCACATGATTATGCTGGTTGGATATGTGTTATATTCTTTGCACGACTAGAGTTAGTGTCTATGTTGTGATGGGAGAATAGGGGGGTAAGAGGGGGGGTAGCAAGGTTTCAAGGGAAGCACCCCTAGAAAAAAATTCTTCACTTTTCATGCCCATTTATGGGCAGTTTTTCATCACATGGTTTTTTGTCGATGGTTTTCTATTTCCGGTTAAGGAATTAGGGTTGTTGACTAATCCAGGTCATTGGATTAGGTTTTTGGATGTCTCTATCTCCTATATGTATATTGTATTGTAAACAATGTATGTTGTGAATGAATATAAAATATGTTGGTTTTCCCGGTTTGGGTTTCCAGGGGAAAAATATTTGTGTAATGTATGTCTTTTCCATTGTACCTTTTCTATTCTTTTATTGAAAATATGTTTGAAATAAAATATTGTACAAGGTTAAAATATAAATTTCATATCAAATAAATTATTGTCTTTAGGGGGATGCCTTTGTGGTCAGGGGTTTGGCTCAGGACTGTGATAAGCCTTGTTACAGTGGGCGATCTGCGATATTGATTCTTCAGGTAAAGAGAAATGGTGAGTACTTCGAAAATAGAGATAGAGAAATTTAATGGGAAAGGTTTTGAGTTGTGGAAGCTCAATATGGAAGATCTGTTAGTAGAAAAAGATCAGTGGGTTGCAGTGGATCCAGGTACTGCACCTACATGAACATCATCCGATGAATGGAAAAAGTTGGATTGAAAGGAAAAGAGAACAATCTGATTGTGTCTCTCAGATTCAATATTACTTAATGTGTCAGGGGAAGCTACAACCAAGGAATTATGGGATACGTTGGAGAAATTGTATCAGTCAAATTCCTTGGTAAATAAAATGTTCCCGTGGAAAAAAATGTATAACCTGAGGATGAGAGATGGAGACTCAGTGACAAAGCATATGAACACCTTCAATACTATGGCAAGTCATTTGTTATCTATTGAGATTAAAATTTCAGATGAAGATAAGTGTATCAATTTACTATGCTCTTTACCAGAATTATGGGATAGTCTAGTTGTGGCCATAGGTAGTAATACAACTACCTTGAGTTTCGATGATGTGGTATCATCCTTGTTGTTAGAGGAGATGAGACAAAAGAAAATGGAAGGATAGAGCATAGATGCATTATTTGCAAGAGGACGCTCCCAGGAAATAAATAGATCCAAGTCCTCAAGGGGGAGATCTATGTCTAAGGGTATATCTAAATCTCTCGGAAATTTTGTAAAGGTATGCTGGAGATGTGGAAAAGAAGGGTACTTCAAGAAGCAATGTAGATAAAAAACCATTGAGAAAGTGAAGTTATTTGAAGGTTCTCCCTCTACAAAATAAAATACCTCCAAGGAAGAAGGAGGGGATGTGAAATTGGATTCTTCAAGCACACATGTATATCATGAGGCATGGTTGGTTGACTCGGGTGCATCCTTTCATATGACTCCCCACGGGGACTGGTTATGCGAATATGAATGGTATGATGGAGGCAATGTTTTCCTAGGTGATGACTTGACAACCAGAATCATAGGACGAGTAAAATTCAAGTTGAGGATCATATATGGAAGGATTAGAACACTTCCTCATGTTCTGAACATCCCAGGATTGGCCAGAAATTTGATTTCTATAAGAAAAATGGATGATGCAGGGGTAAAAATGGTATTTGAAAAATAAACTTGCAGGATGGATCGAGGAGAAATGGTGTTGCTGAAGGGATTTTGGATTGGAAATATGTATAAGTTGCAAGGAATAACTATTAGTGATAGGTGTAATAGTTCAATTGTTCATGATATTGGAGTAGAAGAAGAAAAATCTCCTACAATCTCTAGAGAAAAGGTTATATTGTGGCATCCAAGACTGGGGAATATTGGAGAGAAGGGTCCTCAACTATTACACGGTAAAGGTATGGTTGAAGGTATGTCTCACTTCTCTCTGGATTTTTATTTATGTGAACATTGTGTGTATGGGAAGCATAATCGAGTAATAATCCCCTCTGGTGCAATGAGGGAAGAAGGAATTTTACAGCTAGTTCACAATGATGTGTTTGGACCCGTGTCAGTTCCATCATTGGGAAAATCTATGTACTATGTCTCATTTATAGATGAATTCTTGAGGAATACTTAGATATATTTCCTCAAGAAAAAACCTGAAGTCTTTGATAGGTTTAAAGAGTTTAAATCTCTTGTTGAGAATCAAACAAAGAAAATAATTAAGGTGTTGAGGACAGATAATGGTGGAGAGTTTTGCGGGAATGAATTTGAAGAATTCTATAAGAAGCGAATTATATAAAGGAATAAGACTACTTCATATACACCTCAACATAATGGAGTTACAGAAAGGATGAACATGATGCTGATGGAAAAATCAAGGTGCATGCTCAGTGGTGTCAAGTTAGAGCAAGTATTATGGGCAGAGGAGATGGGTACTCCTTGTTACTTGGTCAACAGATCACCCTCATCAACACTGGATGAAAAAACTCCATAAGAGGTATGGAATTCTAAGAAACATTCTCTCACACATATCAAGGTATTTTGTTGTGAGGCATATCTTCATGTTCCAAAGGAAAATAGGAGTAAGCTAGATAAGAAGGATGAAAAGTGTATCTTTATTGGGTATAAATATTGTCTTAAAGGTTATAAGATTTGGAACCCAGAAACTAAGAAGGTTGTTTATAGTCGAGATGTGGTATTTAGATAAATGAAGGATGTTTTCAAACAAGAAGGCCTACCAAGTAAGGAAGAACCAGAGAAAACAGAGTTTGATCCAAAGGATGATGAATCAGAATCTATAAAAGAACATGAATAAGTAGAAGAAGATCCTCATACTCCAGTATTGAGGAGATCAGGAAAAAAGGATATTGGAAAGGTATACTCCATCTGATTTCTGTTCAAATTTCGTTTTTTCTATTACTGATGATGATCCTAAAACTATTATGGAGGCCATGGATTCAGATGATGGGAAAGTCTGGAAAAAGGCCATGGTTGAAGAAATGGAGTCCTTGGATAAGAATGAGGCTTGGGATCTAGTGGAGTTTCCGACTGGAAGAAATCCCATTGGAAAAAAATGGGTATTTAAAAGGAATTTGATTGCAGAAGGAAAAGTGGAGAAACAAAAAGCTCAATTAGTAGAAAAGAGTTATTCCCAGGTTGAGGGAATTGATTTTGGTGAGATTGTTTCTCCTGTTTCCAAGTTAAATTCTATTAGATTTTTGTTATCTATTGTTGTTGCGTTTGATTTTGAAGTAGAACAGATGGATGTGAAGACAACATTCCTACATGGGGATCTGGAAAAATAAATATATATGAAGCAACCAAAAGGATTTGTTGTGAAAAGAAAGAAGGAGCTGGTATGCAAGCTGAAAAAGTCCATGTATGGTTTAAAACAATCACCAAGGATGTGGTATAAAAAATTTGATACTTATATACTGGTACTTGGCTTCACAAGAAGAAACGAGGATAACTATGTGTATTTCAAATTAATTGGTGATCATTTGATTTATTTGGTCTTGTATGTGGATGACATGTTGCTGATAGGAAACAAAAAGGAGATTATCCAGGATGTGAAAACTTAGTTGTCCTCTAAATTTGACATGAAGGATCTTGGTGCTGTAAATTTCATTTTGGGCATGGAAATTAAAAGAGATCGGAAAAATAGGAAACTCTGGTTAAATCAAAGAAAATATGTCGAGATAATGTTGCATAGGTTTAATATGCAGGAATGTAAACTGATCAGGGTCTCTATTCCTATAGGTGTAAAGTTATATGCAGACCATTTTCCCAAGACATAGGAAGAGGAGGAGGACATGCCTCATGTTCCATATGTGAGTGCAGTTGACAGTTTGATGTATGAAATGGTATGTACTAGACCACACATTGCACATGCAGTGGGATTTTTGAGAAAGTATATGTCAAAACCAAGGAAGGAGCATTGGGAAACAGTAAAGAGGGTTTTCAGGTATTTGTGTGGCACTACTAGCTATGGATTGTGCTACCAAGGAAGACTAGGATTGGAAAGAGTATTGGAAATACATGGCTTTGTGGATGCATACTGGGATGGAGATCTGGATCATAGGAGATCTACAAGCAAGTATGTGTTTAACCTATTTGGAGGAGAAATAATTTGGATAAGAAAAAGACAATCTGTAGTGGCACTTTCAACTACATAAGTTGAATACATGGCAACCACTCATGCAAACAAGAAAGCAATATGGTTACAAAGGTCATGTTCAGGTATTTGGTTGGTACAAAAAGTTGTAAGGATAGATTATGACAGTCGTAGTGCAATATTTTTGGCGAAAAACCCGACTTATCATTCAAAGACAAAGCATATTGATGTTCAATATCACTTTGTGAGAGACATGGTTGAAGAAAAAAAGGTGTTTCTGATGAAGGTGGACACTATGAAGAATGTTGCATATTCATAAAAAAAATCTATGAGAACTAAGAAGTTATCTTGGTGTAGAGGATCTATGGGCATTGCTTTTATGGATTGTTGATTATGTAACCCTGTAAGCTCTTGTATGCAAAGAAAACAACAAGTGGGAGAATATTGGAGATGTTTTATATTCTTTGCATGACTAGATTTAGTGTCTATGTTGCACCGAATGCGGGGTGGGGGGTAAGAGGGGTGGAGCCCCCCTATGTGGGGGATTGGGGGAAGCACCCTTGAATATTGTTTCCTCGGTTTTCATGTCCATTTTTGGGTGGTCCTCGATTTTCCGTGTCCATTTATGGGTGGTTTTTTGGCACATGGTTTTTCGTCGATGGTTTTCTCTTTTAGGTTAAGGAATTAGGGTTGTTGACTAATCCAGGTCATTGGATTAGGGTTTTGGATGACGGTGGATCCTATATGTATATTGTATTGCAAACAATTTATGATGTGAATGAATATAGAATATGTTGGTTTTCCCGGTTTGGGTTTCCAAGGGAAAAATATCTCTGTAATCTGTGTATTTTCTATTGTATCTTTTCTGTTATTTTATTGAAAATCTGTTTGCAGTAAAATATAGTACAAGGTTAAAATCTATAAGGATTAGGTACATACTTTTTCAATAAATATACATGGAACACATTATGAATTCTCATGGATGCAGGTAATTATAGCATGTATGTATAACACACCCAACCCCCTAACTCTCACTTAGGCTGGTGGGATGTCAAAATTTCCTCTTCTTCTATTCACTTCATTTCGAGAAATACACTCCATAATTGTATTTTACTCACTGAGAGCTTTCCAATGACTATAATATTTCCCAATTATGAGCTCCATATCAAGAATTACAACCTCTCAAAGTTTTTCAACTCATTGCCACATGGCATCCACATGGTTACCTGCCACTCAAGCCATCTGATGTGGCACTGACATGGATCCTACCACCTGGTTCATCAATTCAATAGTTCGATATCGGTACCTTTCCTCATCATCGTCGAGGTTCACTCCCCCTCACGGAGACATAAGTCACTTTCGTCCTCATGATTCGATGAATAAATATGATGGGTCCAATCTTCCAGATATGAGCATCAATATGATTAGAGTCGTTGGATGTCCAAGTCTAAGAGTCGTTGAATCTAGAGGACTGGACCCATCAGAGTTCATTTTCAGAGCACAAGGATGGGGGTGAATTATGTCTTTGTGAGGGGGAGTGAACCCCAACAATGATGAGGAAAGATCCTAAGAGATCATAATTTTTGAATCGATGAGCCAGGTGGTAGGTTCCACATCAATTCAACATCACATGGATTCAGTGACATGTAGCCATGTGGATGCCATGTGGCAGTGAGTTGAAAAACACCGAGGGGTTGTAACTCTTGATATCAAGCTCATAATTTGGAAATATTATAGGTGTTGGAAATATCTCGGTGAGCATAATCCAATTATGGAGTGTATTACTTGAAATGAAGTGAATAGAAGAAGAGGAAATTTTGACATCCCACCAGCCTAAGTGAGAGTTAGGGGGTCGGGTCTATTACAGTATGAAACTGAACCTATCCTTTCTATAATTTCAAATGGCCCCACAATATATTGCTGGTAACTTTGGGAAACTTCCCAATTTCAATGATCTTCTCTTGGATTTAACTTTTAAGAACACATGTTCTCCCACTTTGAATTCTCTATGTTTTCTTCTTTTATCGACATAACTCTTTTTCCAGTCTTGTGAAACTTTCAAATTCTGCTTGATCTTTACCATCTATTCTTCCATTTCCTTTAACAGTTCTAGCCCAAACATGGCTATGTCTATTGGGTTATCCCAACTTATTAGTATGTTGCATTTTTTCCATACAATAGTTCAAATGGGATCATATTAAATGACTCTTGATACCAACTATTGTAAGAAAATACAATTAAATGGATATACTCCTCCCACCTACTAGGCTTGTCTGTTACATATATTCTGAACATATCTTTAATTATCCAATTAATTCTCTCTATTTTCCCATCTATATTTGGGTCATATGTCGTACTAAAATTAAAATTGGTCCCAAATCCTTTAAACAATCCCATCCATAAATTTGATTTGAATATGGGATCTCTGTTAGAAACAATTTCCTTAGGCACACCATATAGCATAACAATTTATTTCATACAAATTCATGCAATATTGGCTACCTTGTGGGTTACTTTCACAAGAATGAAATGTGCATCCTTTATAATATTTTCCACCACTACCATGGTGGAATCATGTTGCTTTTTTGTCTTGGGAAATTTAGTAATGAAATCGATAGTAACGACTTCCCATTTCCATTCAGGAATGGGTAATGGTTGTAGAAATTTCGATGGATTTCTATGTTCAACATTTACCTTTTGACATTCCATGCATTTGGCCAAATAATCAGTGACATTTCTCTTCATACCAGGCTAAAAGTATTGGCCTCTTATAGCTATAATAGTTTTATGGTATCCTGAATGTCCAATGTATGGCACATTGTGCATGTCTTTTAAAAAAAAATTTCTCAATTCCTGAGAATTGGGAACATAAACTTTGTTCTAGAATAAGAGGATTCCATCCTTTTATAGCTTGTAATCCTTATATTTTCATTGTGCATTATTCTACTGTAAAATTTCTTTAACTTGCACATAATGTTGGTCTGTTGTAACAACCTCTAGAATTATATCTTTTAAATATACCATGTACATACGGATGGTTGTAGCATGCATTTTACACACCCTTCTACTAAGTGCATCATCTACCTTGTTCTCTTTTCCCTTTATGTGCTTGATGTCAAAGTCATATTCACTAAGAAATTCGAGCCATCTAGTTTTTTTCCGATTTTAGTCTTGGTTGTTCAAACAAGTATTTCAGACCACTATGGTTTGTCCTCAGTTCATTTTTTTATTCCCATAAGGTAATGCCTCCACATCCTTAAAGCACGTATTATGGCTACCAACTCTAAGTCATGTGTGGCACAATTTATTTCATGCTCCTTCAAGTTTCTAGACTCATAACAAGTTACATGTCCATTTTGTGAAAGGACTCCACTGAGCCCTTCCTTGCATGCATTTGTGCACACAATAAAATACTCATATATATATATATTCAAATTTTAAAACATGTGCACTGGTTAGTAAATCCTTTAAGTGCTGAAATGTTTTTCAACAATTAGCACTCCATTCAAACTTTACTCCTTTCTTTTGTAAAGATGTTATTGGGTGTGCAATATTGGAGAATCCCATAATGAATCTCTTTTAGTAACCAACTATACCCATAGATGATATAACCTTTGAAATGTTTTTTTTCACTAGCTAACTTTTGATTGCCTCAATGTTTTCCAGATCCACTGCTATGCCATCTTTGGAAACAATGTGACCCAAATTATGGATCTTCTCTTGATAAAAAGTGCATTTACTCAACTTGGCATACAATTGGTTCTCTCTCAACACTTGTACCACCATCCTCAAATGTTTCTCATGCTTCTCCTCTATCTTGGAATATATAGTAATATCGTCCAATAATATGATGGCAAACTTGTCCAAGAAATATATGAACACCCGATTCATCAAACACATAAATGTAGTCGGTGCATTTGTCAACCCAAAAGGCACCACTACAAATTCATAGTGTCCATACCTTGTATGAAAGGTTTTTTTCTAGTATCCTCTTCTCTAATTCTCACTTGATGATAACTATATATCAAGTCAATCTTAGAAAATATATTTTCTCCCCTTGGATGATACAAAATATCATCAATCCTTGTCAAAGGATATTTTTTCTTGACTGTAACCTTGTTCAATTTTCTGAAGTCAATACATAACCTCACTGTTCCATCCTTTTTCTTAACAAAACAAATCATGTATCCCCAAGGAGAAAAACTTGGGAGTATGTACCCCTTCTTAAACAACTCTTGTAGCTTCATTTGCAATTTTTTTAGCTCTGGTGTGCTAATAATATAGGGAGTTTTGGATATTGGGGAAGATATAGGCATTAAATCAATAGCGAAATCAATATCACTCTTTCATTGAAAACTTGGAAACTCCCAAAATACATATTCATACTCTTTCAAGACTAAATAATATTTAAGAATTGGATCCTTCTCCTTCATTGGATATTCCATTTGGGCTGCATATATTGGCACCCTTTTCTAAAACTTATTTTCATATGCAATGCTAAAATATCTCAGATAAATATAGACCTTGGAATACCTTGCACTATTCGTGAATTCTATTCCTCATCAAGGCATGTGAAAGCCTTGTTATAACAATCTTTAAAGACAACAATATTCTTTTCTAGCAAATCCATACCAATCAAGAAGTCATAAGACCCAAGCAATATGATTTTCAAATCTTAGTGTTGATTCCATTCATGTTTATTGGTAAATATTTAACAAGATCATTGATTCTTCTCTTGGTTCCAATAGCTAGTTGAACTAACCAAGACTTTTCATGCTTGAATTTATTCAATTTAAATATTTCAACTAGATTTGGATCTATATAGCTATGACTAGCTCTAGAATCAATCAAAATAGATATGGGTTGATTATCAATCTTTCCTTCCACTTCAATCCTATGGGATTGATAGTTTTCTTATTTATTGAACAAGGATGAATAGATCCTTGGCATGCTTCTACCCATGTCCTCTATTGTCTCCTCCTTCTTGATGCTATGAAAAAATTTCATCTTATCTCCTCAGTGAGGACAATATTTATACATGTGGTATCCTTCACATCCCCAACACTTTATGGGTTTTTTTCTTGGCTTCTTTCCCAAGGTATCTGTCATTTTCTGATCACCTTGAGATGGCTTCCCTTGTTGATGTTATTGAGAACTATTCCTGATGAAAGGTGGATTGAATCCTTTCTTCCTATAATCCATATTGTCTTTCTTCCTATCATCCTAGGCCTTTTGGAAAACTATCCTTCCTCTATTCTACTCATATAAATGCTTATTCTTCCTTATGGATTCTTCCAAATTTTTGGGCTTATCAAATTGAATATTATACTTGTATAAGGATGGAAGTCCACTTAGTAACCTATGAATTTTTACCTTCTCATCCCTAATGAATATCACGTACCTGATAATTTCCAAGAATTTCCTCTCATATTCATCCACAATCATGTTCCCAAGTTTGAGTTAAAAGAGCTCTTGCATCTTCTTGTCATAATATTTCTTTGACAATTACTCTTGTTGGAAGTATTTCTTGAATTGATTCCAAGAAATTTTCTTCTCATCAAGGTGCTTAACCTGCTTAAGCCAATCCCACCAAATAGACGTCTTTCCTTGGATATGGTAGGTTACAATTATGGATTCTACATTTGATGAGTTATTGTACAATCGGAAATGTTTCCTCATTCCTAGAAACCATGCCTCTGTATCTTCTCCTTTCCTATTCTCTCCATCAAATGATGGTGGCTTGATATTTTTGAGCTCCCTTTACAAGATTCTGACCGATGTCTCCTCCTCTACTATCTGACAGGAGACATACTTGGGCTATTTTCTAACCTTGAACGTGCATATGATATTTTGTTCAATTTCCGTGGGGAATGATGATGTTGATTCCTTCTAACAGTCCTTGAATATCCATATACTCCATGATCATCCCTCCTATCATGAGATCTATATACTTCTAC
Organism: Picea mariana; assembly: GCA_032191745.1. NCBI lineage: Eukaryota > Viridiplantae > Streptophyta > Pinopsida > Pinales > Pinaceae > Picea > Picea mariana. The sequence continues at coordinate 38,460 of JASDQU010440030.1, read as the reverse complement.
TTGCCTTGCACTAGCTTCTTGCTTTGTGTTAGAATTGTTTTTGAACTTCTTATAAAACATATTAAAACTCTATAGTATATCCTCTTGATCTTTCATGATATTTTAATTATTGGCCCTATAGCTCTACACTTCTCTTTGTAGGCTTCTAATAGTTACAGGCTCTTGCCTTCCTCCTCTTCCATTAGACTCGGTCATAGAATTTCCCATGATGACAAGTGGACATATGATATACTCCTCATGGATTTAATATCCTTGTGCATCCTCCATATCTATATTTATCATATAAGAGCTAAATTTTGTTTTCCTGTACCTCTAATTATGCAAGAAAGTGCATGCAACAATTGTAGTCAAAATTAAGCATATTGAAAAATATTTATTAATTAGATTGCAAATAGTTATTCATTTCAAATTATGAAGAAAAAGAAACTCACTAATCCAAATTATAGGTTGACATATGGATTCTCCCCTTCAATACCTTTCCAACGACTATTTTTTTGCTCAAATATGAGCTATGAGATGAATATATATTTCATTTTTTGTAACTAGGGGAATCGGTAACAACGGAAATATCGTACTCACGTGACATGGGGTCGAATCCTGTTGGCTACCTTATAACCCCTAGGGAGGAACGCACAGCCTGCAAGCACACCCTCCGGGTAAATTGGGGTGAGAATCGACCTAAGACCTCTTTTTACATATTTCCTTCCATTTACACGACACTTACCAATCGGTCTACACCCCTGCGGGCGAGCTATGAGATGAATATTATGGTCTCTTGAAATTTCTCATTTTACCCATGTATGCTACAAGTGTCTTCTTTCTCTTCCTGCACAATTTTGTGTACCTAGATTCAAAATTTGGTTCCATGGATGGCTTCTATGGTTAGATAATATTTCCATAGAATTCTCCTGTGCTCCAAATGGATGTCCAAGCAAGGATTTATTCCCTCCAGAAGTAAATTGGTGTTGAAAATATACCCTCTATAGTTCCAGTTGTAACTTTCTCATACGAGCTCCATTTTGCATTTGAAATAGCTCATTGGAAAGATATATCTGAGTTCTCTAAATTACGATACATAGAAAAGGTGTACCTTGGTATAGGACTCTGTTTTCATGACTTTCGAGTGCCTAAAAAGATCATCTAGGCCTTGAAAATTGCTCTACAAGCTTATGACCTTAAAAAATCATAAAATTTCATAGAAAATTGACTATTTTTATTGTTGTAACAGTATTTCAATTTGATCCATAAATCTAAAATCGAAATAAATATCAACCATTGATCCATTATACCTTCCCTAAGTTCACATATGAATTTCCACAATTGATCACCAACTCAAATAAATTTGCACCGTTGATTTTCCAAAACTGCATCGATGATAGACGATCGAATAATTCCTTTTTAAGACCAAACTTTCACACAAATTTTCCCTAAACATGATCATATAACATCAACCATTTCTCTTGGAAAACCAATTTTCTCCCACAAATATCATCGAACCCTAATCATCAATGATCGGTGACCGACAAATTCCCTTGACAACCAACTTGTTTACAAATTCCACCAAACCCTTATTATCAACCATTGATCATCTATCGGATAATTTGGAAACTATGATGACATGTAATGATGCACATATGTTGATGTGGAATGACATGTGGATGTTGAATTGGCACTCTCGCTAACATGGAATGACACATGGATGTTGATGTGGCGTAACATGTGGACGTTGACATGGAAAGACACGTCATCCTCCTCTTTCCTCTCATCGGTCATCAACCACTTCTCTTGGATGAATTGAAAACCTCACTAAATATGTCGACCATTGATGATCGGTGATTTCCTTTGGACACATGAAATCTTAATTTCTCCAAATATTGTCGACCCCTAATCATCGATGATCGACGTTTTTCTTTGGCAAATGAAACACTTCACTAATATTGTCTATCTAACCATTGGAAATTAGTGAATTCTCTTGGACATAACCAAATAATTTTGAAAATATCACAAACCCAACCATTGACCATTGGAAATCTCTCTTGGTGAACTCCAACACTTAGAAATTTTTGACCAAATCATAGATGAATCTGGTCCATGAATCTCTCATTAAAAATGATCTTGACTGTTGACTTGCCAAACTTCTCCCAACTCTGTCAATGAATCTTAACCATTAATCTATTCCATTTACCAACCATTGAAAATGAATATCGATTGTCGATCCTTTAAATTTTCCAATCTTCGAAAGAGAATCATGGTCTTTGATTCTCTTCTTCTTACAAAACTCTAAAAAAATTATAAGTTTTTAATCAACTCTCGATGAATTTAGGTTGTTCTCAAAATCAACCACGATCTTGACCATCGATTCATAAAAATCTCCTAGCTCCTTCTACCTCCATTAGAACATGAATATCGACCTTTCGGGTCAAATATAACTCAACAATCCTATTGATTGATGCAATTAAACCTCTTAGAAAGTTACGAGGCACTTGAAAGTCGGATTTTCTCTCGAGTCTACAGATTTTTCTATGAATTTTAACCATTTTCCCATCATAGATCGAAATATGTAACAATGAATTTACCAAAATTCACACTTTTTCTTGGCCCATATGGGTCCAATGTTGAACCATAAGCTATGATACCACTATGTAATGCACCCAACCCAAATTTGTGTCATGCTCCGACTAAAAATGACTAAATAAGTTTTATGATACCAATTCTAAATGCGAAAATAACACACACAACATGACATTCAAGCTTATACAATGGTCCATGCTAATTAAAATCATAAATGAAAGTAATTACATGTTCACAACGAAAAATAAAAACATTCAACAACATAACTAAATATTTGCATGCATCATTCTACTTTACAACATGCATCAATAACTAGAATATCTCAGGGTAAAATGCACAACAAATATATCATCATTTAAAATAATTAATTACAACAAATAAGAATACTTATTTTATGAAATATGCAACCGGCTACAAAAGATGGGCATTCCTCCCAACAATAATTTTTTTGTTCCAGTTCTCAAAAGCAAGTTACCTTTGAGTTGGGGATATGAATCCACAAGAGATGGTGGTCCCTAAGGTTGGCTAGTATCCTCCCCTCAAAAATCAATTCCCACAACTAATTATAGTCCACCAACTCTCTTCCCCACAACTTGCACAACCCAAGGGATGGGATAAGCCTTCAATGCTCATAGTCCCTTAGGACTTCCCACTCTTTTCCAGGTCTTCCAGCATAGGTTGGACCAGAAATCTCTCTATTGGGACCTCAAGAATTCTACAACTGCAACAAAAATTCACACAACAACCAAAACACTTGCTTTTCTTGATAATTTTCCAATAGAATATTTCTCACAAGCCCACAACTTCTCCTCCCATGAAATCAAAAATCCAAATAGATACCATACATGCACAATATGACTACCTTCAAGATTCAACATTCCAAACTCTCTCGTTGTCCATAAATATCCATGTAAAAACTGATTTGAATGAAAAAACGTGAATACCTAATTATTCCCCCTCCACGCATACATGTTTCCTATGTTTTTGTTGATTGATTGACTTACACTCTTCCCTAACATGATTGTACCCAGCCCCCATGCTCTCAATAAATATGGGATGTGACTTATCACATCTATCTCTTTACATGAATTCAATTATTGGGCTCTAGAACACTCAAAAATAATAGATGGTTCAAAGTAAGGATAATTTAGAAAGGAAAAAGGGTTTGGTTTTAATATACATGGGTAAACTCTCCCTCTTAGACCTCTCCCTATAGTGTGTAAACTAATCCCCCAAATATCCTTTCGTGTCCATATGCAACTAGAAATACGTTTTTTTATTATATTTTGATATACATAATTTAAATATTACATCATTTGGCCAAGGACCATACATACCATTTACAATATACATTGCTAATTTGGGGTTTGAAAGTGGTGATGTTACATGTTTCCCGACTTGAAATTTGTGATGTTATTTTAGACAACCCTATATGTGAAAAATTCATGTTTTTTATGAGTCCAGGTCTCATAGTGTCATTGTTAGTTAGGGAGGCAAAATCTATGAGGTAACAAAGGTAGTCTAAACTACAATAGACTCCTTGGTCTTGACATAAAATAACAAGTGCCAAAAGGTAATCTATCATACTAGAAAAATTTTCCTCTTCCTGGTTCAGTATAAAGGTGAGAAGAAGGTCACTACACCCGACAGTGCCTTAGCAGAGGGACTCTCCATATATTAGAATCAAGTGGAAATGATCATAGAGGAACAAAGGTATATCTTCACTTCACCCATGGGTGTGCCTTTGCACTGCCAAGTCAAACATTCAATTTAACTGATACTTGGTGATCCATTACCTAATGACCCAATATACACATGCTATCTTCTAAAGAATGAGGAAATAAAACATCAAATACATGAGCTCATAAAAAATAGCCTCATTTGACCAATATCCTCACATTGTATGGAAGATTTATGTCAAGTGTAAAGGAGGTATTTTTGAGTGGTTGGTCATGCATTTTGGATTTAATAATCCTCCAAAAAATTTCATGAGGACAATGGAAGACATATTGCAGTTGTTCACAAACTCTTTTTTGATCGTACATTTGGATGACATCCTCATCTTCAATAGAACTCAGGTAGAACATTTGCAAGACATTCAACATAACTCGAGCACTCTATGGAAACATGAGTCATATTCCAATATAAAGAAAGACTCATTTTCTATGAAAACAATTCAAAATCTAGGATACATCATGGATCAACATGGGGTGCATGTGGACCCAACCAAGATCCAATTTATTCTCAATTTCCCAACCTTGAAAACTCTAATATATATTTGTAGCTTCTTGGGACTTGCCAAATTATATCTTAGATCCATGTTGGGATCCTCTCATATCACTTGCTTCTTAAGACAAGTGAGCAAGGGTGGAGCTAAATCCAAGTTTCATGGTCCAAGTCACTATAGAAATCATTTGAGGATCTAAATCACTACCTCTGCTCGGCACCAATACTCACTCTATCTAACCTACAACATCCATTTAAGATTGAGACAGATACCTCTGACTATGCTATTGATTCATTCCTCACTTAGCATGGACATATATTGAACTATCATAGTGAGACACTCTCTGATACTATTTACAGCTATCCCACCTATGAAAAGGATATGTAGCCCATTGTGCAGGCATGCCAACAGTGGAAGCATTATATTTTTGGAAAGGAAACGATCATCCAAACTGATCACAAGCCTCTATAATTCATGCAGACACATGGACAGTTACAAAATGACTTCCACTATAATTGGTCCACATACTTGAAAACATTCCATGTGAGAATGAAGTACATGAAGGGAAACATAAACCAAGTTGCAGAATACCTCAAATGACCTTCTATTGTGGTGCTAACCACAATTCTTAACTACTATGGGAACAAGACCTCTGAGTGGCCCCAATTGCATTACATTGACCCTGAATTTGCTATTACATATCAGACACTGGGGGTAAGTAAACATGTTCTATAATTTCACCTCCAGTGTGCACTTTTGTTCTATATGAGCCATCTTTGTGTTCCTTCAAGTGAGGATGAAAAGCTAATTTGGGAGTCACACTACAATTAGTTGAAATGGAATTTTGGTGTGGAGAAGATAGTAGTAGTACTTTAGAAGTATGTCTACTATCCAAAAATTTGACAGGACATTAACAAGTATATTAGGTTATGCACTACCCGTGCCATTTCTAAACCTACCATTAAAAATTGGGGGCTATACACCCCTCTACCTATCACAAACAAGCCCTTGGAATTAGTCTCCATGGATTGCATGCTATGTTTTCCCTCCACCAAGCATGGTAACAATTTTGTCTTTGTGTTTTTCGATCAATTCTCTAAGATGGCCATTTTGACACCATGTAAAAACTATCACAACCGAATCCATTGATAAAATATTCTTTGAGCATATTCGAGTTCATTTTGGGCTACCAAAGACCATTATTTCAGATAGGAATAGTAGATTCCTCAGTACAATCTAGTCTATCCTATGGTCTCCAATGGACACTAAGCTGACCAAACCAATTGTCTTCCACCCCAAACATATGTACAAAAAAAAGTGGTCAATAGGATGATTTTGCATATCACGTGCATGTACAACTCCAATCATCCATGTATATGGGATGGGAGCCTTTCATATTTTCAATATAGCTACAATAGGTCCCTCCATAGATATATTAGAAGCAACCCTTTCTAGGTGTCCTTGGGGTTCCAGCTAGTGGCCCCCATTGATGTAGCTCTACCCATTTCACCTTCATAGAAAGAGTCCTCCCATGCTCAGAATTAGATAGATAGAGAAACCAAATTTGTTGAAAAACTAACACATCCAACAATAGGATCATTATATCCTACAAAAATTGAATTCCAAGTACAAGCAACAACATGAAAAACATCAGGTTCCACTCAAGTTTAATGTTGGTGATAAGGTGTGGTTGAATTTGCAGAAAGAGTGCCTCACAGACCCTCACAAGAAGCTTATACCACTATGATATGGGCCATATGTTGGGCCCTCCGAGTTTTAGAGATCTTCATTTTTGTGGAAATACCAAAGTTTTGCGGGAAAGAAAAACATGGAAGTGAAAGATCAGAAGCAACGAATAGCTAACTAAAATATCCTGACAGTGATAACTACCAAAAACACCATGTGCTAGCTATATGAGCAGGGGATGTTAGCACTGGAATTCACCTCTGGATTTCTGCAGAGGTAAGCCAAATACCCATCAGTTTGTATGTCATAGTGAATAGTTTTAAAGAGTGGTCTAATGGATGCAGTCTCAAGATTATATCGCTTTAACTCAGAAAGTTGGGTAGGTATGCATAGGAAAGTGAGGTCTTGATCTAACTTCAATCAGTAATTTTTAGTATAGTGGTGAGTAGGGGAAAGAACTTAAAGAGCATGAAGTGGTCTGCTATGGACATCTGGTCTTCCAACAACCAAGGAGTGAAAAACTAAGAAGACAAGATCTTCTTGGCTCAGAGATTCAAGGAACTAAATGAAATTATTATGAACTGAAATCAAACATAAATCAAAATTCGATAACAACTTCCCGACTGGATCATCCATGGCCAGGTCATTCAGTGTTAGAAGGAAAGAAACACAAAAAACTAATTAAAATTGGTAGTGATGTCACTATGATCAAACCTACATCACAAAAATGTAACTACCCTCAACTGGATCTTCCACCCGAGTGTTTTAACACAACTGTTATAGAGGTATAAAAGGGAAGTGACTTACATTAAATAAGAAGTCTCAAATACGTATCATAACCAGAGAACCAGATGCCTCATCAAAAAATTACAATAGGGAGCGTAGCTCAACCATCGACACTTACAATAATATCAAAACTGAGTATTTATACTCAAAACAAAATCATAGAAGCATACTCGAGTAGATGCATTAAAGTCATTACGTCTACATGCTTCTTGACAGACTATGCATGTAGTCTCTATCCAGACGTGAACCTCAGTCATATGCAAACGAGCTTCAGAACGAAACTCTTGATGAGCTAACTAATTGATAGTCCTTTCATGTTCTTTCTACTTATGGTAGAAATGATGTTCAACCACCACCAACCACCCTCAATAACTGCTTCATTGGAATTGGGGAAGGCTCAAGTCAACTCTACATCTGTAGGATGTGGTAGCTGACGAGGTGATTGGCACGCGAGTCATAAAATGGTGAACAGGAGATGGCCATGTGGACAACGCAAGGGCCATACGAGAGGGAGTTGAGGTGGACTGGGATGGAGATGATGTGGGGCGAGGTGGCACAAGTGGTGGGAGATGAGAAGGGGATGGGTACCAGTGGAATGGTGAGTGGAAGATAGGTGGAGAGAGAGAAAGTGATAAAGGAGGGGCCACTTGTCAGCCCAGGATAGGACATAATAAGCACATGCACATATCGGGGCTGTGAAAAGCAGTTTGAAATGTAACACCTTTAAGAAACCATGGTTTCATTCCCAACCCACCCTACAAACTTTTCTATGCACATGTTGAAGCCTCGATATGATCGATGATCATCGATCTGAGACACACTAATCTTGGTTGCCCAAATTTGCGTGCGTCTTATCACATCGTGCCAAAAGGTCACATCGCACCTCTGACTTAGGATATAAGTCGATTTGTGGGTTTTTTTCCCATTTTCTTTGATTACTTCACCAAGGGGAAAAATTCTTAGGAAAACACCCTCCGCTACAATTAAATGTGATAACATTAGGCTCCATGGGGAATGGCTTTCTCTCTGTAAGATGCCAAGAACTCTTTTGCAGAATTAGTGCCTTACTATTGGGCTATGGAGTCACTTATTAAAGCTGAAACAAAAGAAAACAATATTTACAAGGACATGGGAGCCACTCATCGATCAATTGAAGAACTTCTTCAAAAAATGCCCATTTACATGGCTATTAAAAACTTCATCACCCTCCAAATTCTGCAGCCTGTATGTGTTGTTTGGAAAAATTTCAGAAATTTTGAAGGGACCGATCCAAAGGGCTTCAAATTTTCCATGCTTGCATTTATCCTGTCTGGGAACATCCCATTTAAGCACCAGATATCCCAGTTGGAAATCCTCTTTTCTCACCTTTCTGTCAAAGGATTTCTTGATCCTCTGTTGACGTTCATGCATTTTTTCCAATAGTTGCTCTCTGATCTGCTGGACTTCTACCAACTACTGCACTCTCCTGATCATATCATCGAGCTAACCTTGGTAGTCTTGAAATAATTTCTCTATAGGCAGGGAAAGGTGAGAAGGAAAAAATTCTCTAGTCCCATATATGATATGGAAAGGAGATATTCCCAAGGACCTCTTTGTTGTCACTCGATCATCCCACAGAGAAAATTTGAGCTTTGAATCCCATGCTTTTTTGTTGTCCTCTAACAATATTTTAATGATCTTTATCAGGCTCTTATTAGAGAATTCTACTAATCCATTTACTTGGGGATAGTAGGGGGTGGAGTGGATCAGTGCAATCCCAAACTACTCACAGAACTTGATCAATGGCTCAGACTTGAAGGATGCAACATTATCAGTGATGATTCTGTTCGGACAACCAAACCTTCCAATAATATCCTCCAGGAAACCAATGATCACTTTATGAGAAGCACTCCTTGTGGGGATAGCTTCTATCCATTTGGTGAAATAATCTATGGTAGTTAAGATCCACCTGTGCTGACTACTTGATGTAGGATGAATTTCCCCAATGAAGTCTAGGCCTCACTACTCAAAGGGTCCTGAAGCTTCCATAGGATTTAATGGTCGTGATTTGAGCTGTTGTTTTCCAAAGAATTTCTGACATTTGATACAAGCTATGATTTTTTCACAGACATCAGTTAATAAAGTGGGCCAGTAGTACCCATCCCTGATAATTTTGTAGGTTGTGGTTCTCCAAAAGTGATGTCCTCCCCACAGGCTATCATGGAAATCAAACATAATTTTTTGGGCCTCCTGTTGGTCTAGACATCTTAGAAGCACACCCAGAGGGTCTTTCCAATAGAAGACCTAGTCAATGAGGCAATACCTGATTGCTTTGAGATTTAAAGCTATTTTTTTTCTTCTTCCCATACCATCAGGGGGTATCAATGCCTGAAGGAAAAATATAACATCTTGGTACCAAGTACATTCTGCCAGTGGAGGGCTATCCTGTGGATTTTTATCAAAAAACTCAACTTGTTGAATTTTTGAGCAAGTGTTGATGAAGTTAACTCCCAAAGTTTTGAAATTAGATTCAGCAAACAACTTGTCTAAACCTTGGCCTTTAACTAGTGTGGTGGGTTTTATTTCCAGCTCAAATTCAAGGATCTTGGCAATCCACTTTTTCCTTCTCCCATCTATGTCAGGCTGGATGAGAATGTCCTTTACAGAAGTTGAAGGACCATATGCAATAATTTTTGAATGCAGAAAATAGACTTTGAAAGATTTGAGACATTTCACCAGGGCATAATCCTACTTCTCCGTGATGTCATATTTTACCTCTGCATCTCTCAATGTCCTGCTAAAAAAAGAAATTGGTTGCTCCAGCCCTTCAACATTCTTCTGCAACAAAACAACTGCCATCGTATCAAAAGAAGCAAAAGATAAAATTAAAAAATCCTTGGAATAAATAGCAATGATAAGCACAGGTGCCTTAGTCAATGCCTTCTTGATCTAGCTGAAGGATTCTCTGGACTCAACAGTCCATTTTACTTCATTTCCCTTTCTGAGCATGACTGTGATATGCTTCACCAATTCGACAGAATTTGAAACAAATCTTCTCAGAAAATTAATTTTTCCTAGGAAGGATTGAACTTCCTTTTTGGATATGGGAAGTGATAAGGTTAGGATATCTTCCACCCTGCATGAATCAATTATGAACCCCTCAGCTGATACTATGTGTCCCAACAATTTTCCCTCTTTCATGGCAAACAATGATTTCTTAGGATTTAGGGAAAGGCCAAACCTTCTTCATTTCAAGAAGAATTTCCTCACATGACAGCATGTTCTTTATCAGATATGGAAAAGGATGTTATATCATCTAGATAGATGACCACAAATTTATTCTTCTCCCCAATGAAAGCGATGTCCATGGCTCGCTGAAAGGTTGCTGCCACGTTCATCAATCCAAAGGGAATTTTGGCATACATGAATGTGCCCCAAGGAGTGGTGAAGGTTGTCTTTTCTCTGTCTTTAGGTAGGATAGAGATCTGATTGTAGCCAGAAAATCCATCAATCATGGAAATCCTAGATGCACCAGTTACCCTCTGCAATATGTGTTCCATATTTGGTAGCGGGTAATTGTCCTTCCTAGAGCTCCTGTTCAGATTTCAGAAGTCGACACAGAGTCTGATTTATCCACTCTTCTTTCTCACTGGGACCAGGTTGTCTATTCACTCAGAATATCTCAAGGGCACAATAATTTGAGCATCCAAAAGCTTCTTCACCTCCCTTTCCATAATGGGCAGTAACATAGGATTTATCTGTCTCAACTTCCACCTAAAGGTTTGTCTTCCTCCTTTAGTGGTATCTTATGTTCAATGACACTAGTGTTATATGTTCTGAGGTCTTCGTAGGTCCAAGAAAACACATTAGCAAATTCTTTTAATAGCTCAGTATACTCAACCCTCTGCTCCCTTGACAGGATGATTAACAATTTGAAAAAATTTGGGTCCTTCTCTATGCCAATATTTCACTCAGCCACATCATCATCATCCTTTGAGATTTTACCCTTTACTACCACATCATTTCTATCAAATAATATTTCTAAAGGGACCGGTCCCTTAGGGATGTGATTGTTGGGTAATTGGACAATGTGATGATCAACAATTTTACTCAACAACTCATTAACATGGGGACTATTTGCACAATCCTGGTCCTGATCAATATGCAATGTTGAAAACTCCTCAACAGTTTCCAGAAATCTTTTGATTTCAAGATCATCCTCAAACACTTTCCAATGCTTGACATTGTCAGGTATAAGGGTCTATATTTTACTTCTACATCATACCTAAGATTAGGTTACAAATGGATTATGAAATTACTTGCTGAGGTATCCAAATAATCAACAATTGTATTTTCCTCTCTCAGGATGAATGAAATTTTGAAGGCCAAGAAAAAACTATCAATCAGGTTTTGTTATCACTCCAAGAGTCACTCCCAGACTGCAAATGAGAGTAATCTTGGTAACATAGAAATGTAAATGGATTAAAATAGTTTGAATAGGTGGATCAACAAGAGGATAGTAAAAATGAGGGCATCAGACTGTTGCAAATGCATTCCATTGGGCATGGAGTCATAACATTCTACAGATCAAAGGAAATCAAGCTGCCTACCAGAAAAAAGGATTATGAAAAGATGGATAGAAGAATAGAAGGTAAAGAAAGAGAATAATAACCACATAATAGAGATCCTTTCTGTAATATAGATTGAAGAGTGCTTGAACAATAAACTATGATTAACAAGCAATTACCACAAATCCTTTGCAGCTCATGAATTCATTAACCAAAGGAAACTTTTGATCTTCAAAATATGTAAATACTATTCAAGAAAGAAGACAAGATAGAGTGATAAAAAAGAACACAAAGTATGATAATAAACTCTCATGAATCTCTAATGGCAAAAATGATAATCATAAAATGCCCACAAGCTTACAAAATGAACACACACAGGAAAACTGCCTACTCCTACTCTCTCTAGCCTCTCTTGGATCATCCCCTCGTCTTCAAGATATATTTCCTTATTTAAATAGAAAATAGCGTCCAAATGAACTAAGGAGGTCAAATCCCATCTCCTCCATTGGATTCTAAGCCTTGGAGATAGGTGGCAACACTCAAAAAGACAAAAACCAACAAACTGTTGATTTTCAAGAATTTGTTGGAAGTCATTAATAAATTGTTTCCACCTCATGCATGAGGCCTTTGCTGGAGATAAATCTTAGGTGAAGATATCCCTTGACATATAAATTATCCTTGAGAAGTCATTCAAACCATCCTTGACATGTGGAAAACTCCCAACAAGGCAAATATGAAAACCGTGACCGCTACGGGAAATTAGTACGCAGCGCCACTGTGTAGAGTACGCAACACCTACTTCTATATCCAATATCTCTCAAACCAAAACACATTTTGAAAAACTGAGAGAGGATTTTGTTATTTGGAATGTTATGAACAAAAACCTCCTCCATTTTTCAAAAATTCATTCTCAATTGTTCACAATAAAATTTTTAAGTTAATAACTCAAAATTGGTAAAATAACTTTGCACAATTCGTTTTCTACCAGAATATTACGCAGCGCTTGTAGGTACGCCACTTTGCTACATCTGTGTGTCGGTTTAGGTAGCATTGTAAAAAATGTAGCACCTTCAATCTTGAACATGTTTAGATTAATTAAATTCCTTTCATGATATCAAACCCCCTTTACTTAGATTCCTTGGCAGTGGAAAGAGGTAGTGTATTTTACCACTGAGGGAACTGGTATTTAGAAAAAATCCAAAAATCTAATAGCTAGGCCTCTTCTAGATGAGAATTATTTTTCTAACATAGGCTCCATGGGGGATGGAATGCTCCTTGCGAGCTGCCAAGAACTTGTATACCTGTGCCTTGTCCATCTTTAACTCTGTCCCAGAAAACCTCTATACTCAAAAGCACCTATGTTCCTTATTTGAAACTGATATGACTGTATGCTGAAAACTGACAAAAAGGAAATGCTAAAAAATGATCTTATTTCTTCTTACTTCTACTCTAATCAAGTGTGCTACTTCAGATTAGGTAAAAGCGTGCTTCCAATGAAGCCATACAAGCATCTGACTGATTGGTAAGCATCTTGATTCGAAAATGATCAATGTAGGAAGCCAAAGAATACATAAATGCATTTCAAAAGAGCAGGACAACCATCCTTCAATTGACAAAAGTTCTCTGACATCCAAGATGCTCAGAGACTTGAGATAATTAGCAAATGGATCTATAAGACTGAAAACAAATACTTCTTTCTCTTGTTTCAATTGAAGATCCGAAAGTCTCTGCATATCCTCCTGTTGATCATGGTTGCCACCTTCGGATGCTTGCAAATATGAATAGGACTGTATGCTAGCTTCACCGTTGATGATAGATTGTTTGGTGTCTTCTACAGATCCAGGTTCCAACACAATAAATGCAGGCTCACTGATTTGAGAAGGTGATTATTGAATGTCTGCTGCAGGAGTTTATGGATGGCTGATTTCTAGACACAGTTGTTCTTCATCAACATCTGATTCATAGCTGTCATAAATTGGCGGGATTCTCTTCACGTCGAAAAAAGAGATATGCTCTCCTTCATCATAATATTCATCAAAAATAGGTGAATCAAGCATGCCCATTTTCTTGCATAAAACGATGATCAATCTCCTGATCTTCTTCTTCAATCTTAGGTACTAACAAAGGATGGGAAACCTCTTGCAGGAAAGGAGAAAGATCATTTTCTACAATAGTTTCTTCTTGTAAAACAATGAGATCGAATGCATAAGCTATAGGATTTAATGGATCTGAATCCATGCAATCATTAGTACAACCATCAATCATGCCATGAAAGTCCTCTTCTCGGGAATTAGAAGGAGAAAATTTTTCATGCGCATCTTCATTAGAAAACGCAGTTTCATCTTCACTTTCACTTTCACTCAGATCATTACTAAGCTCATCACATGAAGAAGACTCTACTTCCTACTGAATATAAATCTTGTATTTTTCACAACACCCTTCAAGAAGTTTGTCAGAAGAGTAGTACCTACTAAAATGCTTATTGAAAGTTGCATGAAATTCCTGCAGAAAAGATATGCTAGCAACAGGGAGTGAATGATACCACCACCTTCAAGCATCACCATGTAATGAGTATAAGAACACCTTCATGAGAGCATCTTCATGATAGACATTCAGTCGATCTATGAACTGATGGAAATCTATGAGATGTTGGGCAGGGTTATCCCCTTCATCTCCATGAAATAAAGGTAGAAAATCTGTGCATTCTAAGAAGGAAGGCACATGATTAGGAAAACCAGGAATAGCTGAAAAATTGAAAGGTGCAAACCTCCGAGCCAAGATAGCTTCCATGGCTATGATTGTTCTGTATCAGTGAAGTCACCAACATGATATTCCTTCATGGAGTGGATTCAAGTGGAGTCCCCAGGTGAATGATGTAGTCCTGATTATGTGACCAGCCCTTGTTCACCATCAAAAGCTGGATCTGATCAATCTCGTTCTCCCAGGGAAGATTTATCATCATCTTCGTCCCCATAAACGACGCCAATTATGTTATCACTCCAAGAGTCACTCCCAGACTGCAAATGAGAGTAATCTTGGTAACATAGAAATGTAAATGGATTAAAATAGTTTGAATAGGTGGATTAGCAAGAGGAGAGTAAAAAGGAGGGCATCAGACTGCTGCAAATACTTTCCATTGGGCATGGAGTCATAACATCCTACAGATCAAAGGCAATCAAGATGCCTACCAGACAAAAGGCTTATGCAAAGATGGATAGAAGAATAGAAGGTAAACAAAGAGAAGAATAACCACATAACAGAGATCCTTTCTGTAATATAGATTGAAGAGTGCTTGAACGATAAACTATGATTAACAAGCAATTACCACAAATCCTTTGCAGCTCATGAATTCATTAACCAAAGGCAGATTTTGATCTTCAAAATATGTAAATACTATTCAAGAAAGAATACAATATAGAATGATAAAAAATAACACAAAGTCTGATAAGAAACTCTCATGAATCTCTAATGGAAGAAATGCTAATCATAAAATGCCCACAGGCTTACAAAATGAACACAAACAGGAAAACTGCCTACTCCTACTCTCTCTAGCCTCTCCTGGCTCATCCCCTCCTCTCTAAAAAATCTTTCCTTATTTAAATAGACAATAGAATCCAAATGAACTAAGGAGGTTGAATCCCATCTCCTCCATTGGATTCTAAGCCTTGGAGATAGGTGGCAACAATCAAAGAGACAAAAATCCAACAAACTATTGATTTTCAAGAATTTGTTGGAAGTCATTAATAAATTGTTCCCACCTCATGCATGAGGCCTTTGCTGGAGATAAATCTTAGGTGAAGGTGTCCCTTGACAGCTAACTAATCCTTGAGAAGTCATTCAAACTTTCCTTGACATGTGGCAACCTCCCAACAAGGCGAATATGAAAACCATGACTACTACAGCAAATTAGTACGCAACGCCACTGTGTATAGCATGTAGTGCCTACTTCTATATCCAATATCTCTAAAAAAAAACACATTTTGAAAAAATGAGAGAGGTTTTTGTTATTTGGAATGTTATGAACAAAAACCTCCTCCATCTTTCAAAAATACATTCTCAATTGTTCACAATCAAAGTTTTAAGTTTATGACTCAAAACTGGTAAAATAACTCTGCACAATTCGTTTTCTGCCAAAATATTACGCAGCGCCTATATGTATCTCCATTGTGCTGCGTATGTGTGTCAATTTAGGTAGCATTGTAAAAATTGTAGCGCCTTCAATCTTGAACATGTGCAGAGTAATTAATTTCCTTTCATGATATCAAACCCCCTTTACTTAGATGCCTTGGCAGTGCAAAGAGGTAGTGTATTTTACCACTGAGGAAACTGGTATTTAGAAAAAATCCAAAACTCTAATAGTTAGGCCTCTTCTACATGAGAATTCTTGTGCTAACAGGTTCCACACTTTATTTCTATAAGTTCTGAGCCTGGGATGTTTAGCTTGATACAAATTTCTAATTTGATTAGCAATCAATTCTGCATCTCCAAACACAGATATTTCCTTGATCCCCATGTATTTCGCAACCCTTAAGCCCAAAACAAGAGCTTCATACTCTACCACATTATTGGTAGCATCAAATTCTAGTTTTTATGAGAGAGATATGGCTTCCTGAGCTGGTGAAACAAAGACTACTCCAGGACCAACAACATCCTTAGAGGAGGCTCCATCAAAAAACATTTTCCAAATGGAGGTGGTAGAGAAAGAAACTTCATCAAAAACCATGGACTGTTTTTTGAGCTTTAAAACAGGCTCAGGAGCATCAATGAACTGCAACAAACTGGCCCCCAAATCAGTGTCAAGTGAAAATATAGGATGTTTGGTGGGGTCAGATTCATCACTAATAATATAGGCCAACTGAGCTTCTCTGTATAGTCTTCTATGCTCCCCTCCAAATACTAGAATGGTAGCATATGTGAGGTCCATCTGCAAGGTTCCTCCGAGTATTTTTATCCAATATCTTGACAACAACATGCTAAACTTGGGAGGAACATCAACCACCACAATATCCAATACCACACTTTTCATGGGCAGTTGAAACAAGGTCACAACTAGGTCTTTGATAACCCCAAGACATTGCACCCTCCTTGAATCAAAAGAGTACAAATCATGATAATATTTTGTGATCTCTAATCTAATCTCTTCCATAAAAGTTTTGGGCATGAGATTATGAGATGACCTAGAGTCCATCAGACAATTATGCAACACCTTATCATGTATGTTCAGTGATGTGTAGAAAGGAGGGGATGAATCATCTCTATCTTCTACCATGAGACCTAAGATGACTGTTGGTTTTTCATCTTGGATATTTACTGAGTCTATGGAATGGCATGATGGCTCAGAATGCAACAACCTAGAGAGGGAACTTTTGAAGTCTTCATTCTTGACTAGCCATGAAAAGGGAACAAGGATCCTGATCTTATGAATTTCATGCTCAAAGTTAAAAGAGGAAAGGGGCTTAAAAATTTATTTCACCTCTGGGATGGGGTCTTTGGCTATTGGTGGGGGATCCTGAGATTTCTTTTCTTTGATGTTATTTTTTTCATCTTTGGTAGGTTTATTTGCTTTGGAAGGCTCACCAGGGATGTCAGACTTCTCTTCTTTCTTATTTGACCTGAGGTTATATTTATTGGGACTGCTATTGGATTTCTCCCCCTTACTCAGCTGATTTATTTGGCTATCTAAGAGAGACTGCTCGTATGCATATTGAGTCAAGTGAGGGAATGGGGAGGTGTCTCCAAGACAATGGATTTCAAGATCTAGCTCTTCCTCCTCTCCTTCTTCATCAACAACAAGGTTATTTTGACGAGGGGTTTGGATTTTTTTATCATCCCTGTCTTTGATTCTAGGTTCTTTTGGGAGGATATGAGGGGAAATATTAATTTGTCTTCTTAAATTTCCTTTGTTATCAACATTTTGGTAAATTTTATAACCTTTCTTCCCTTCGAATTTTATTTTCTCCATTTCCATAGAAAGGGATTTCACCATCTTGGTCAATTCATCCACTTGAGGATGGGATGTAGAAGAACTAGAATTTGAGGCTTCAGATCTCCCTCTTCCCCTGTCTCTGTCATCTTTGTTCCTAAGTCTGTCAACTACCAATATATTGGATTCTACTTCCAGGGCTGCATATTGCATATGAGCTAGGGAATTAGCTCTTCTTTCTCTGAGAAGGAGGAAAAAATCAAGGTCAAAATCACTATAATAAGTAATTTTGGCAGAGGCTTCAGTAGGATTTATCTCAACATGGATTTTGTTATACATCTTGTTGAATATTTTGGAGAAATCGGAGACATATTCTCCCTCTTACCTCTTCAGGGACCCAAACTCTGTGAAATAATACATAAAGTCTTTTTTATCCCCCCATTGTCTCAAGAAGGCCTCATCTAGATCCTCAATCCCAACAATGGATCCAAGGTTCAAACCACTGAACCACTTTATAACCTCACCATCAAGGCTCTGGACAAAGACTCTCATCCATACATATTCATTTTCGATATTCAAATTATCTACATAATTGTAGAAGGAAGCAAGGTGCTCTTCAATAGTTATGTCTTCTTCTCCAGTGAACTTGGGCATATACTTTAGGTAATATCCAGCAGGGAGGGCGTTCATCGGTTGAGGTAAGACCAAAGGGGAATATCTTGCAACCACTATGGAATCCATTCTATTTCTAGGAGGATTAACACCTGCCATAGGGATATGAGGTGGAGGAGAATTAGGAGGAGAAGGTGTTAGAACAAGGGAGACTAGAACTGATCTTCTGAGAGGAAAGGGAAACAACAGAGGATTTGGAGAAAAGGATATCGAGCTTGGGGGAACATAGGTTTTCCTCTCTGTGGTAGCAGCAACAATAATAGGAGGAGGAGTGGCGAAGCCTAGGGTAGGAAAATATTCTGAGGCGTTGGTTCTAAACCATGGTATAATTTTAGGGGAGAGTGGAGTGACAAGGATTTATCCCTCCAATCCCAGACCAGGAGGGGAAAACTCAATAGGAACACTCCCAAAATTCAAAGTTTGGGACACTCCAATAGAAGGTATAACATAAGGTTGAAAATAAGAAATTGGAGTTCCTATAGGGTATTGAAAATCATCAAAAATACCTGGTTCAGTAGTAGAAGTACCTTCATGAAGGGCCTTTCCCTTTCTAATAATTTTCTCTGGGTCAGCTTCAGGTGTTGCCAAAGGAAGTTGTGGAGTAGACCTCATGTGTCTGCCTCTAGAAGCCACAACTGGAAAAGTGGAGTCGCCTGTGGATTCACATCAATGGAGTTGCCACAGTGGAGTCTCCAAGTGCATAGTTGCAATCTTGATGTGTTGGGTTCCGATGAACCTTTAGAACCAATAATATTTGTCGTTCAATCCTAAGGAAAATCTCTAATTCGTCCCCAGAAACGGTGCCAATAAATGTTAGCACTGGAAGTCACCTATGGATTGTTGTAGAGGTAAGCCCAATACTTATCAGTCTGTATGTCACAATGAATAGTTTTAAAGGGTGGTCTAATGGATGTGGTCTCAAGATTATATCTCTTTAACTCAGAAAGCTAGATAGGTATGCATAGGCAAGTGAGGTCTTGATCTAACTTCAGTCAGTAATCTGCAATATAGTGGTGAGTTGGGGGAAGAACTTAAAGATCATGAAGTGGTCTACTAAGGACATCTGGTCTTCCAGTAGCCAAGGAGAGAAAAACTCAGAAGACAAGATCTTCTTGGCTTAGAGCTTCAAGGAACTGAATGAAATTATTATGAACTGAAATAAAAAATACATCACAATTCGATAACAACTACCCGATTGGATCATCCATGCCCGGGTCATTCAGCGTTGGAAGGGAAGAAACACATAAAACTTATTAAAATTGGCAGTGATGTCACTGTGATCAAACCTACATCACAAAAACGTAACTACCCTCGACTGGATCTTTCATGCTTGAGTGTTTTAACACAACCGTTACAGAGGTATGAAAGGGAACTGACTTACATTAAATAAGAAGTCTCAAATACATATCATAACTAGAGAACCAGATGCCTTATTAAAACTTTACAATCAGGAGCATAGATCAACCATCGACACTTACAATAATATCAAAACTAAGTATTTATACTCAAAACAAAATCACAGAAGCATACTCGAGTAGCTACATTGAAGGCATTACATCTGCATGCTTCCTGATGGACTGTGCATGCAATCTCTATCCAAACGCGAACCTTGTTCATACGCAAATGAGATTCAGAATGGACCTGTTGATGACTCGACTAACTGACAGTCCTTTCCTATGCTTTCTACTTATGGTAGAAATGACGTTCAACCACCACCAACCACCCTCAATAACTACTTCATTAGAATCAGGGATGGATCAAGTCAACTCTGCACCTATAGGACGTGGAATCTGACGAGGTGATTGGTGCACCAATCATAAAATGGATAACAGGATATGGACATGTGGACAATGCATGGCCATACAAGTGAGAGATGAGGTGGAATGGGATGGAGATGATGTGGGGCGAGGTGGCATAGGTGGTGATATATGATAAGGGGATGGGTACCGGCAGAATGGTGAGTGGAAGACAAGTGGAGGGAGTGAAAGTGATAAAGGAGGGGCCACTTTTCAGCTCAGGATAGGACATAATAAGCACATGCGCATATCAGGGCTGCGAAAAGCGGTTTGAAACTTCCCTGCTTTTGGGCCCATTGTGTGTCTTTGGCTGACATGTAGAACCTTTATGAAACCATGGTTTCATTCATGACCCACCCTACAAACTTTATCATGTGCACATGTTGAAGCCCTGATATGATTGACGACCGTTAATGTGAGGTGCACCAATCTTGGCCACCCAGATTTGTGTGTGTCTTATCACATCATGCCAAAAGGTCACATCACACCTTCGACTTAGGATATAAGATGATTTGTGGGTTTTTTGCCCATTTTCTTTGATTACTTTTCCAAGGGGCCAACTTCTTAGGAAAACAAGAACCCCTACAAATAAATTTGATAAAAAGGGAAAAGCCAAAAAATATCAAGCACATGTAAGGATAAGGTCGAAAAAGATAGCAGAATCAAGAAGCCAAGAAGCAACCAAGAGAAAAATATAAATTTGGATTTATGTAATGGGAAAGGGTTCGTCGTCATCATTGTTATTGTTGTTATTATTCCTATGAAGATTGTTACTGTTGTCACTAGTACTATGATTATGTTAGAGTTTATCTGTCAAGGATGTTGTAAGGGTTTTTTAATGGCACTATGCTTGCACAGAGCCTAAGAGTGTGTAATGGGAATTCGGGGATAGATTTGGCAGCGTAATATATTATGTGATAATTTTATTGGATGTAACTATGTTGGGATGATGATAATATAGAAGAAGATCATTCAGGCTCTAAAATTTTGTTATAATGTGCATGAATCTCTAGTTCTCTATTGCGTGATTGCTTATATCATGTATACTTAGCATTTAATTAGTTTCTACACAAGTATTGTTGCGTATTTATGTATGGATCAATTTATGGTCTTGCCGCACCCAATGATGGATCCTCTTTGACTCCCTTCACCACTTAAGTCTAGTTTCCCTTTGGGTGAGATCTCCTTACCTTGCGAAAGTTTGAATATTCCATCATTGTTATACTACAATAGTACTTTTGTTTGTAACCTATGAGAACCATAGTCTCGATCACTCCCAAGAAAATGGTTCCATTGCCAAGACCTATCTTTAAAGTGAGTTTTTAGAGGATGCCTCACCACATATTTAAGTCCGATATTGAGAATTGGTGGGAAAGAAGGTGAGACAAGTTTATACAAGAAGAAGTTGAGTTACAACACAAAATCTTCAGGGTTGTGAAGAGTGTTGTCTTTTATTCGAAACCTATGAGTGATCAGTATGAGATCTTCTAGATCTATTTCCTTGAAGAGGTATTTCAGTGGCTTGATCGGTTGCAAGAAGCACTAAAAAAAATATATTGAGTCAAGATAAGATATAAGTTGATCGTTGAGCATTTAAAAAGTCTTCATCGGTTGGATAATCAGATCTCTCGTGTTGTTGATTCATGGGTGTACACTACCCTAGAAGGATATATTATTGAATTTTCTATGGAGAACCACCAATCCTTTTCAAAAGTAGAATCAATATTCTATGAGGGACCCAGAGGAATATTGTTGCAGGAGATCCCTCTTTGGATCAATATTTTTCTAGCAGAAGAAGGAATGCTGCTAGTTATTTCATTTGAGATGGAAATGTAATTCCATGTGCTTGGGGGGGAGGTGGTTCAAGGGAGGTTCGTGAGATAATAAAGAAGAATTTTATGGATATGGGGGGGTGATGAGAGAAAACTACAAGAAATAAATGCACTCTAAGGAGGGTTGTGACTATTGAAAAGAGGTGGCAGATCCAGATGAGAAAGGAAATGAAGAGATATGATCAATTGTAGAAATATATTGATTGTTATGATATTAGAAGGAAATAATTAGAGAAGTTGCGAGAGTTTCAGAGACGCAAGAGCCAGATGAGAAAGGAAATGAAGAGATCTGATCAATCATGGAAGTATATTGATTGTTATGATATTTGAAGGAAATAATTAGAGAAGTTGCGAGAGTTCCAGAGATGAAAAAGGTTGGCCAACCAATGGTTGAAGGATAAATTTGTTGAGAAAGGTGAATATTTTGTAGGAGGAAAACACGAGAAGGGAATCTTAGGAGAGACAGATGAAGAAGTAAATATCGACGCCCCTACTAAAGAAGAATTCTCAGCTAAGACCTCGGAAGGAGTTGCGGGAGAGAAAAAACCCACTACATTGGAACGTAGCATGAGATAGATAGAATCTTGCAAGAGAATGTGACCCCCCAGATCAAAGAATACCAATCTATAGGTAAAGGTCCCAGCCCCGATTCGCCTACTCCCCTAGTTCCATCTACAAATTTGGTAGTCTCTAAAATTAATATTTCTATAGGTTATGTTGTTTCTAACCCTTCTAGTCCATTAATTTCAAGAAGTAGTAGTAGAAGTAGTGTGGTGGGTGTTTCAGTTATATCACAACTAGGAACCTTTGGGTTAATTTTAATAAGTTCTCCAAGTTCATTGATGACACATTGACACATAGGATCTCTTACCCGATACCCATAATTTTGGGGTAAAGGGGATGAGAATGTTGAACAACCTTGGTTCCTTTGTGAGTCCATTTGGAGGTCTCACAGAATGCTATATGCAAACACATTGGTTGTTTTCCAGACTAGTTTGAGGGTTTGATCTCTAAATTGGTACATGAAATCTATTGAGCCATGGAATAATCAAGGGAAATCATTTTCATTAATCCAGGTGAAGTAGAAGTTTATAACATAATTTATCTTACCACAGTCAAAGAAACAAGGTCTATTTTAGTTATGGGAAACAAAACAGAGAGATGATGAGTCTGTGATGCAGATCATCGTCAGCAAGCACACGTGGAGAGACAACTCAGCCCCTTAGCATGCCTTTGAATCATTTTGGAATCTTAAACACTGACGCTTTTCTACAAATCTTTTTTCTTTACTGATTGAAAACTGAAGAAGATCAAAATGCTTGGGAGCAAATGATCGTGACTGATCTGGGATTTTCACTCCTAGTCTTTAATGTAATGGTTCCTAAGGGGTAGTTATCTTTCTATCGAGAAGATAGGTAGTCGGGGGGGACCCTAGGAATATTCTGGTATATGTAGATGCATTCTATGCCCAAATGAGGTTGTTGGAGGTGTATTGTTAATGAATAGGAGGTAGAATAGTTATTTGAGAGAGCTTGAGGGAGATGAGACTCTGTCATAGTCCTGCCTACACATATTGTAATCAAATTTTCATATTAATGAAAAGAAAACAATTTTTCCTACGCATATTTTTTTTTGTGTCTACGTGTTTATGCATGTTGTAGATGTATGATAGGTTTCATATGCAGTAGGAAGATATATTTATTTATCTTTTTCGAGTTTGAAATATTATTTTGGATTCTTTAGACTGTGCAAGGAATGCACAAAAGAACATTGGAGGTTTTGTAGCCATCACAAGGAGTGTGCATCTGAACTATGTAGAGTCAGAAAAGAATGTGCCAGGAGGGTGCACAAGAGTGATAACAACTCAGGGGAAGTCTTTAGGTTGTTGAATACCTTAGAGGATAAAATGTGCAGAGGATAAACGAAGAAAAATAGTCATTGAGAAATTTGTAGAGATCTACCAGGTGGGCATCAAGCATGTGCAAGCATGCATAGAATAACTCTCTTTCAAGTTCAAGATAAGAGTATCAAAGGAAGGTGCTCACAGAGTTTTTGAACACTTTATAGAAAAATCTCAGCAAGGTGTGCTTTGGGTGAGAGGTTTTCAGGAGGGAACAATAACCCTTTGAAGGGAGAAGAAGGGTCGAGACCCTCAAGAGATTGAGTGAATCCAAAAGCTCAGAAGAGATAGCGTTAGTAGAAATGTAGATGAGACCCAAGCAATTAGGCTCGTAAGAGGAACAAGGAACTGAAACCTTCTAACTTAAGAAAAATCTCAAGAGAGACATTGCAAGGAGACGCAAAAGTGAACTTATTCCAAGATTCACAAGCTCAGGAGAAGTAGTCCAAGTTTGCATGCAGAGTGAAAGTGTGCGCTAGAGTCGAGGACAATCTTCATTGTCAAAGCTCAAGAGGAAAAGAGGATTCGTGACCCTTTCAATCAGTTTTGCGGGAGAATGCTCAAAGACCAAAAACTTTGAACACTTAGAAAATTTCCCAAGTCTAGGAGAACAAAGAATCTCAGGAGGAGGAGTGACAAAAACCATCATATCGAATGCAGGAAGAGATATGGATCGTCATATTAGGGCCCAGGATGAATAAGTAACGTGTGAGGAGAAGAAATAGATCCCAGCCATAGGATCTAAGCGTAGAGGATTGACAGTCATCTAATCGAGGTAAAGTGCACGGGCCTTGAATCTTTGTGTGCACAGGAGAGTGGACTTGTTGAAGTCCTGAGGTCCCGAAGTGAACAGGGACCATCCATCGTCAAGTTTGACATGTGGCGTAATATCCAAAACTCCAGATCAAGAGCACTTCAGAAGTTCATAGACAAGGAGAGAGTGAAATCACCGAAGAGATGAAACAGATCTTGGTCGTTGGGTGCCAGGGGGTTACATGTCAATAGATATGAGACTTCAGGGGAAAGTCACTTCGAAGAGTTGAAGAAAATCGTAGTCGTCTGATTTAGAAGGACATGTGGCAGAGACCCGTGAAATTCAGGTGAAAGAAATCTGGGAGAAAGCTTAGATTGAGAGTTGAAACTCTCGAAACCCAAAGAGTGAAGTGAATTTCAGTCTTTGATTTGTGAGGGACACGTGTCAATAGATCATCATCTTTGGGTGAAATAATTCCATGAGGAATGAGTGTGTAGGAGTCTGAAACTCCCGAAGCCCAAAGAGATGAAGTGGATAGTGGTCATCAGATCAAGGGGGAGACATGTGTAAAGAGGTTGTGTACTTTGGGTGGAAATACTTCGGGAGGAGGATAGTGCTGAGAGTCTGAAACTCCCGAAGCCTGAAGTGTCAAAGTCACTCACTGTCATTGATCATGAAGGAGGACACACATCAATCGATTATGTACTCTGGGTGAAACGCTCCAGGAAAAAGCGAGCGTGGAGAAGTTGAGAGTTGATATTTCCGAAGGCCAAAGTTCTGAAGTGGACTCGGGATGTTGATTTGAGGTGGAAGCATGGCGTCAAATATATAACTCTAGGTACTAAATACTCCAGAGGAAAATACAGGGTGAAAGTGTCGAAGTCTCGAAGTGAACCTCGATCGTTGATGGAGAAGGGGGCCGAAGGCCATTGATATTGTCTTGGTTGAAAGTGTCAAAGTCCTGAAGTGGGATAGAGCCATTGATTTGAGGAGGACACATGGAAGAATATCTTCCATTTCAGAGAAAGTCATTTCAGAAGAAGAATGAGCGTGTTGAGAAAGAAGTCACGAAGCCCAAAGGGGGAAATAAATCGTATCCATCAATTTGGGAGTAGGACATGCATCAATAAATTGTGAGATTTGAGAGAGTGTGCGGAAGGAGGAAAAGGGTCACTAACTGACATTTGACCAAGACATATAGAGTATATATTGTAGTTGTTTATCAAGAGGCATATTCAATATCGAATATCAATGGTCACACTTAATTGCGGGTCCAGGAAGTGCTCAGACTTTAAAATTCTTAGAGAGGGCTGCAATTGAAACCACGGTATTTCCAAAGGGATACATGGAAACCAATGGTGAATTGAGGGGAGAAAATCAGTGTGGTCTAAAACCACTTTTGGCCACCCTGCAATCATGTTCTTACATGAGGAAATATCCCAAGGTCACATACAGAAAGGGGCTAACGGAAGAGGAGCTAGCGCCTGAAACTTGATAGTTCAACATCGTGAAGGAAGAGGTTGTGGGGGTCATAGACCCGTCACCAAAATATTGAAAGGGAACTGTGTTAATTGATTAGGGTATAATAAAGGACTAAAGAGTCGATCCAACTCCTTGATTTGAACGATCCTAGACTGGGAGGTCGAGCAACCCCTTAGGAGAGAATGGGGTTCTGCATCAAGTACTCCTTTGTTGGGAAAACCATGAGCTCCTGCTCATGGCTCCCTATGATATGTTGTTGAGATCCTCCAGGGTCCCAAACCTAAAATTGGAGCTATCCAATTTCTTCTTTTCCTTTATGATTTTGCTACCCTACTTCTCCTACAGGTTTTCTTTTGTACCATACTTCTCGGTTGACTACTTCTTGTGCTTCTTCCAGCATCAATCTCTTTATCTCCTCTATTTCTTTGTCCAGCTGGTCCACTAGCTAGCCTTCCCTCCTTCAGTCTACTCTATTGCATCTTATCTCTATCAATTTCCAACTTAACTTGTTGGATAAGATTCCTTTGCATCTTTACCCTTCCCTCCAGGGCCTCTATATCTTCACACAGATCAACAAGATCCATGCTATCTGTTGCTTCCTCCTCTATTGTAGGTTAATAGTCTACAGTTATCTCCTACCCATCTTCCTGGCTAAAATTCTAGATCCATTCATTTGAATGCTCGTCTCCTTCTACTATAGATCCCAATTCTAAATTTTTCTTATGTTCATCTCCTTCGCTGAAATTTTTGAGAAATTTCATCGAATGATTTTATTTCTCTATCTCTTGGGAACATTGAAATGTGTGCTCTTTCTCCTCCTTACCAATCTGATTAATCAGAACCTTCATGTTATATTCATCTCCTGTGGCACTAGTTGGCCACTCTGTTGTAGACTCTAGTTCTGTAGTCTCACCACTGAGTTGCTGCTCATTTTCCTCCTTTGACATATTGACTTCTGTCATCGACTATTTTGTTGGTTCAACTCTAACTTCCACTAGCTTCTCCCCAGGATGGTATTCTCCTCCACCTATTTCCAGCTTGACCTGTTGGATATGCCTACTTTTAATATTTACTCTTCTCTCCAGGGATTCCAGTTCCTCATACAACTCAACAAAATTTATGATGTCTGCTTCCTCTCTTATTGCAGGCTCCAGTGCTGTAGTCATCTCATCTTCAGCTCTCAGGCTGAAATTTTTGAGAAATTATGTTGAATTCTCTTCTCCTGCAATCTGCATGACTATCTTCTGGTAGCCACCTTCTGGTTTTGGATTTTCCAACCAATCCTCCAACATATTCAACTCCATCTCCCATTAAGTGAGCATTTCAACTGTGTGCTCCTGTTCCTCTTCTCCCTGGGTAGATTATGATATCTTCTCCTTCATCATGACATTAACAACTGGTTGTCCTTCCTATGTTGCACCTGCATCACAAACACAATTATCTTTAAAATCATTTGGCCCCATGTCCTATTTCTTGGATTCTTGTTGCATCACATCCTCATGCGAAACACTTGTACTAGCCTCTGCTGGACTATTTGGCAGGAATATTTGAATTCCCCCAATGATCATAATGCATTTATGACCCCCCTCCACTAGCTCTCCTTGCTAATATGAACTCTCAGTTGAGTTCATGAGACTTTTAGATAGTCTCCTTTCTTATTCCTTTCCCACCTGGAAATATGGTATTTCTCTTCTGCCCTCCTAGAAGTCTATGAGATCAACTGATCTCATCTCATTTCCCACCTTGCAATTTAAATTTCCATCACTTCCCTCCTGGCAGTCTATGCGATCCTTAGTTGATCTCCCTTCCTCATCACTGAGGGTTTTCCCAACTTTTGGCTCACAAATGTGAACCACTTCCTTCATGTCTTTGAGGCTTTCAACATGCCTCAACCACTTTCTCGTTACTTGTTGCTGCCTTATAGCTAACAACTTTTGGACATGCCAGTTCCCTTTCCTTTTCAAAGGCCATGCATATGTCTAGTGTACCTTTTCTTCCTAATGCATCTTCAATGTCAACTTCTCCATTTTTTCTTTGATATCCCTGATCTCTTTGTCTACCTCAATTTTGTTTTTCTACTGGTTGCCTTCTCCTTGACCACACCTATGTCCTTCAGTATCCATCTCTATCTATATTCAGCCCTCTTGGCTATCTACCATTTGTTGCACACCTTGCAACAATCTTTACAGAGCATCAATACTCTGTCTCCGTTCACCTGTTGTCTACAGGTGAACTTCAGCTTTTGATACCATTTGATTTCATCATATTATCTCTATTCACCTTCTCACCTTTTCCTACAATCTCCGTACTAAATTCATCTCTTGATACTACTTGATGTAGTCAAACTTTCTTCTCTTTCCTTTTCCTGATGTTTGCAAGAAATTTTAAGCTTTAATATCACTTGATGATATAAAACTATCTATGTCTCCTTTATCTATTGTCTGCAAACAAAATCACCTCTGATATCACTTAATGCAGACCCCCCTTCTCTCCTAAAGGGATGCTCGACCTCCCGGTCTATGATCATTCAAATCAAGGAGGCATATTGACTCTTCGGGCCTTTATTAGACCCCAATCAATTAACACAGGCCCCTTTCAGTACTTTTGTGCATTCTATGACCCCCACAACCTCTTCCTTTGCACTACTGAATTGTCAAGTTTCAGGCACTAGATCCTCTTCCATTAGCACCTTCTCATATGTGATCTCGGGATATGTCCTTATGTCACTACTACATATTGAAAATTTTGCGACGACCACTTGTGAAGAAAGTACTCTTTCGTCGCAACATGCAAGAGAAAAAGTTCAAGTTTTTTAAATCCAGCCCATATTCGTCGCAATCTTGACGCATGTAGTTTGACCAAATTATTATGGTCAATGTTCATCGCAAGAGCAACGACTATACTTTGTCTGTCGCAAGAGATACGTATGACTTAAACTTAAAATTGACCATTAAAAATGACCTAAAATAAATATTTTTAGGTCATTGTCATCACAATTGCGACGATAGTGACCTAAAATGCACTATAAATATTTGATGATTCAAAGATGTTGCGACAATATTGCTATAACAACGACAGTTCCAAAAGGGTATTTTTGTGTGGAATAATTTCAAAGAATGTTATTAGAGGTGGGGAAAAAAGTAAAGCGGGTGAAAAGGGTGATGGTAGATGTTATTGCCCTTGTAAAAAATTTTGCCTCAGACATCCCATAAGAACTTTAATAGCAACAACTACAAAACATTGTAGGAAATATGGTCACATTGATGGTGGATTGAATGAATATCATCCCGTGGTAATTAACTGTATATTCATTATCTTTTTTTATTTTGTCAATTTTATATAAAATTATATATATGTATATATATTTTTTATATGTTTGTTATAGTATACACTAATTTTGCATGATTGTTTGTAATTATAAAGTTAGAGTTTCCCTCTAACTTTCCATAGAATATTGCACCAAGTATTAGTAGAAATGATGTTGTACAAGCTGAGGAACATCATCATGACCAAGCAAATGAGGATCTCATGGAAGAAGATGATGGGACAATCAAGTTAATGATCCCATGGAAGAAGATGATGGGACAAATCAAATGATCCAAGATTTTTTTTCGCAGCCGGATGAGGATGGGGAAAATGCTGGTATTTATGATGAACCTCTATTAGAAAAGGCAAATAAACAACTTTATGAAGGATCAAGAGAAAATCTTCTCTTTGCTACATTGTTGCTAGTGAACTTAAAGGTTATGAATAATTTGTCGAACACTTGTATGACACATATACAAAGGTATGTAATATGTTTCATCTCATACTATACATAAATGCTGATTTTTTTTATTTGTTTTTAATGTTAATTAATGTGTAAAATAAAAATGCAATTTTTACGATTAATATTCTTACATTAACTAGTTGTTTGTTATGTTGTAGATTGTTAGGTGAATTTTTGTTACCATCGTCAAATATTTTACCTTGCACATATAGAGGTTTGCATGCCGTCATGAAAGACATTGGAATGGATTATCAAACTATAGATGCATGTCCTAATGACCATATTATATATTATGGAAAACATTCTTCAAAAACCGAATGTCTACAATGTCTTATCAGTAGATATTGAACCGATCAAGTAAAAAAAAGGGTGCCTCGAAAGGTTCTTCATCATATTCCCATAATTCCATGTTTGTAGCGATTGTTTAGGTGTGAAAGCATAACACAATTTATGGATTACCATGCACGTAAAAGAAGTGGAGATGGTGTTCTTCGAATGCCTGTCGATGGTTCTGCATTTAGGGAAATTGAGGAAAAATGGGAAGATTTCAAAGATGAACCTCGTAATGTTAGGCTTTCATTGGCAGCTGACGGTGTTAATCCATTCAAAGAGCTTAGGTCTATTTACTTAGTGTGGCCTATTTTTGTTATCAACAATAACATTCCTCCTTGGATGTCAATAAAGAGGGAGCACATAATG
>JASDQU010440029.1:63595-74798 GCA_032191745.1 Picea mariana | reverse complement strand
ACAAATAAGTTTCAAGATCCTCAAAAGATGGATCTGATAACCTCTTTTCCTATCTCAAATTCGAAATTTTGAGGTGGTTGGAAAAGATAGAAATTTCTGGAAATATTTTGCTCCAAGATTCACCTATATCCTCCAAATACAAATATATATTGGGAAATTGAGAGAGGTTATTTAATATCAGCCCGTGCTTATGAAACACCTCCTTTAGTTTCTAAAAATACTCTTCCATTTGATCAGAATCTGTCTCCCAGGAAGGTGACTAAAACAGGAAAATCCAGATTTCCAAATCTAGTCATATTCCTACATTTTAGGATTTGATACCTAGAATGTTTTTATTGATCAAATGAAGTGCCACCTGCACTCATGGATGATATTTGATCATATATTTGAGTAATAGTCATCATATTCTCCTAAATACACTCTTTCCAAGTTGAATTTTGACCTTTTGACCAAAATTATGCATTCTGGAAAATTTATGCACTTTCGGTGGCTTAGAGCCAAAATTTGTGGAGAGTAAGCCACCGAAAGCTAATGGTTTTGGTTGCTAAGGATACCTTGAAAGTTATCCATTAGCCACCAAAAGATAATTCTTAGATTTTCTTACATTTTGAGTACAGAATCATTTATTCTTTGAAGAGACAAGACCATACCCTTTCCTTTTTCTAAAAAAATATTTATGTAGCTTTCTCATAATGACCATCATATCACCTAATGGCCATAAATTTGTAAAATTTATTTTAGGAGATAACAGAAACCATATGGAATAAAGGCTATTTTCTTATCCTTTACTAAAGAAGCATTAAAACCTAGCAAAATGGTCTGGTAACAAATTTCCCCCAGGACCAGTTTGTCCAATACATAAGTTGGAAATAGGTGTGGGGCCCCGGTGGCTCCAAGAATCATGTGGTACATACTCTTTTACTCTAACTACCAATTTCCTATCCTGGTAATGACTCTTTATCCTGCATCTGAAATCCTTGGGCAGCTTTGCTTAAAAATTAGTGAGTACATTCTAGACATGAATTCATCACAGATTGCAGCGTAGGACTTCTTATACTTGTTCTCCTACAGGATACTAAAATAAATGTGGACTGGTAACTCTGAAACATGCCAACTCATTCCTAACCCTAGAAACATGTTCCTAGTACATATTGCATCTAGTAGATAGGATTCCATGAAAAAGGAAGGGACCTCTCCTGCTTTTGGTTTATGTGCCTCCTCCACCCTAGTGATCAATTGTTTAGAAATCTCCCCATTTGAAAACACTTTTGGATATAGCTATTGTATATGGAAGGGGAATATATTTTTCTCCATATAATCGACATATCGGAGCCATCAAGAACATGTAGGGGTACTTGAGATTCACAGTGTTGTACCACCATGAGGCTTTGTTCACGAATTGCTTATCCCCTTTCCACTAGGATGCAAGTAGTTGGATAGTGTTATGGAATTCATAGAATTTGACCACAAAGTTGGTGTTAATCCTAACTTCGGAATCCTTGAGTTTGTAATATTTGTTTATCTCTACTGGTAGGAAAACTCTAACACACTCCCCATCCACATTGTTTATTAAGCATTTGTCAGCATTGGTGTGGTTAATTATCCACTCTAATGTTTCTACACAAGGAATAACTGAGTTCATGGATGTCTCCATGTACATCGATGACATTTTAATGTTTTGAAAGACATGGTCATCCAATACCCTTACTTTTGGATCGTTGTGAGGCGTAAACTCAGGGAAATCATCATGATGGATTTTATTATATAAATCGAGCCAGGTCAGCAGAAGTACCTTGGATGTCGTGCCTTGGGTTATGTTCCTATAGAGCGATGGTGGAGCTGGAGGTTTCTTTTGCGACATTTTGATCATTGGCTCTACCTTGGGAAAGAATTTCAATTCTTTAGCAGCAGAACTTAAAGCTTCTCCCATCTGTATATTATTTTCCTTCGACATATGTAGTGATTGATGGGTTGTTGGTCGTCGAGGAGGCATTTTCCCTGGACAAGATAGCATTATTAAACTTTTCATCGATCGAACTGAAAATTTACCAAAAATTAAAACCATACTTGAGAAAAATTGGAATTTCAGGGTTTCATCACTTACTGGTCTTGAAACAAAAAGTAAACTTGACAATAGTTCAGTCTGCAACATGCGCAACACTTGGTTATACAAGTGCTCTTGCAACAAGAAAATGTGTAATGCTCTATGGAAATAATGATAAGACAAATGAGCCAAATCGACTTCAAATAACTCACTTCTACCAGTCTCGTCCAAATTCACCATGGTCACATACAGCAGAATCCTTGTGGATCCTTGGAAATTAAATTTGTCATCTATGCCATGCTCTGGAGTTAATTTACTGCCTAAATTGGTAATGCAAAAGGAATGTTAAATTAGTCTATCAAAAAAATCGAATAGTAAGGGGTTGGAACAAAAATTACTACTAAGATTGGGAATCGAGGATGTGCTCTCGTCGATGGTCAGAGAGACTTCTATCAACATTTAATCGACGATCCTGACAAGGATGAGTGTCAAAAGTTATACCTGTGTGATTTTTGTGGTAAGTTTTTTTGAAAAAATGACATGGAATGTGAAATGTGTGGCGAAATATTTAAGGCTTTCCTCAGTCGATGTGGCATATACGGATAGGTCGAAGTCGTGGAAAAATACACGCCAAGGAGGGTTATTTTTCCTTAAAACACAAGCTGCTTGAAAATTTTCCATTATATGTTATGGAAAATCCATATTAAGCATGGGGGTCAAACAAAAGAAATATGGACGGCCCAGATTGAATCTAATTCTACCGTAATCAATTGTCAATAGATGTGTCAAGGTGTAGAAGAGGTTGGTCTTGGTTCACCAACGTCGACGAAATTTCATCCATCGGCGATTTGAATGTTTACGAGGTCTAACATGATTGTGTACGTTTCTTGTTGATGACTAATGTGACATCAATGTCGACGAGCTCATTACCCTGTTTACTTAACTCCACCCGTTCTACCATAAGAATTCCTTGTCCCTCGACGAACTTGTGGAACATTGGTGATGACATGGAGACTGACATAGCGTCATGATGAGGCTTAGCTGGCATGGTGGGATAGTGTGGTATGAAAATCCACATGGAAACTGACATGTTGACATGGTGTAGCGAATGTTGACGTGGCTTACCTCACGCGGGAATTGGGTTAAATTAAATGATGGCATAGGGGCAGAACCAGGGTTCAATGCTACAACAGTGCACCAACAAAACCCTAACTACTGGCCCTTTCGGCAACACCTGAGAAGCAAATGAAGTATCACCCAAGGTAGAAGCAGGGGTGGTTGCAAGACTCGGGTGTTTGCAACCTTAGTTGGGACACAAACATGTGATTATATCACTTACAGATCACTTAGCATCGATCATTCATCAATATTCAACCCTTATTATACTTCACAGGTAGCACAGAGCATCGCAACATTCACTTAGATCTAAGGTATTTCAGCACTTAGTAATAATAAAGCAGATCAGATCCAGTAGATCAACACTAAGCATCTTCATACATGTCATATCTAACATTCACACATATCTAAGAAACGCAAGGCATACGTGGATCTATCTAAATACATCAAAGCACTTAGCAAAAGCAGAGATAAGAACATTGAGTCAAAGAACAAAGAATAACACACAGATTTACGTGGTTCACCCCCACTCTGGGGCTACATCCACCAACTCTTCTTCTTTATTATCGTCAGCCAATCAGTTACAGCACAGAGCCTTAGAAACCTTTACGTCGCATAAGACAAAAGATCTGTCCAGCTCTCTAGATCCTTCTTCCTTGCCTTTCATCACAAATCCTTCTATATCTTCACACAGGGACTTGCACTAAGCTCTACAATTCTATATAGAATGCACAAAACTCTCGATCACACAGATCCCTTCTTGGCACTTAGCCTATATCACATAGATACGATACTCTACTCTATTACTTTTTTTCTTATATTTTTCCTATCTTCTATTTATACATACAAAATGGGCCTAAGTGTGGGTATACCCACGAGAAAACATCCCTTTCCCATTACATATTCCCAAAACCCAAAAATGGACCCAAAAGTGGGCCGAGATTCAGTAATCTCCACTTCGTCTGGCGCTCCATCTTCAATAGGCTGTCGAAGTCCCAAAAACGGTCAAATATGACCAAGTGCTCCCAAAACTTGGTCAAGGCCAACAGGCCCCCAACACTCACTTGTGACTCGTCCCGAGTCACTTTGGTCTGAGAAATTCTACTTTGAATGCCTCGAGCTTGGCTCGAGCTGCTTCGACCTACTATAGTGCTACTACCTCTTGCTCAATGAACTTCTAGATGAGTGCATCATTGATTGGTCCTTCTAGGCTTTGTTCTGCTGCACTCACAACCTGTTCAAGTTCTACTCCTTGGTTTTCAACTTCAGTGAATAGTTGGCATGCCTTCTCTTGCACTGGTTGAATTTGTTGAGAGACTTCCATCACTTTACTCTGAATCATGTGGATCTGTAGCTAGGTCGTGCATTGCTCTGGAAACCTCTTCATTCTTTCGACTGGTGACAAGGCCTTTAGCTGCGCTTGTAACGTATTAGCATGCTACTTTGCTTCTTGGAGTTGTGAATCCAATGCCTGCAATTCTGGATTCTCCATGAGGTTCTCATAAGTTTGAGTGCTCCTGGAAGTCAGTTGCTTGCATTACAAAGCAAGGGCTTTCAATCTTCCAACTATGCTGCAGGCAGTTGCCTCTCTTAGGTCTCTTATATCTTGAGGGGTCTCGGGCATAGTACAAAGTTCCAGGTCTGCGATGCGTTGTTGAAGTTGTTGGACCACTCCTTCCAGTTGTGCCACCTGTTGTGGAACCCATTCTTCTGTCTGGACTTTGATGACTGTCACAGAGCAAAGTGCTATGTTGACCAGTTCCTTTACTTCTAGTTGCTCTGCGATCAACTGCTCCTTGCTCTATTGTAGCTCTTCTTTCTCTTTGTTTCACTGTACTTGAAGAGCAAGTTTTTCTCATTCGGCAGCACTGCACTGCTCAACTAGTACTCCTTGTACCTGTGTCAAAGCCTAGGTGTCTTGCACTGTGTCTTCTTGAGCTCATCGAAGGCGAGCTTCGACCATATCAGAAATCCGGTGGAGTTGAGTTGGCTCATCTCCCGGTTCTACTGTTCCTACTGTCAGAGGCGCAGTGGAGACTGCACGGCTAGACTGGAGTGCCTGTTGCACTCCTTGGAGTTTAATCTTGATACGATTATACATCTTCTCCTGCTTCTCTAGTATCTCCTGTGAAGCATCGTTCACAGTTGCAATGATGAAATTAAGATCATCCAATGTGAGGGTAGTCTGCATCTTGGTTACAGGGGTTCTAGGTTTCTTCCAGGAGGAAGATTTCGGAAGCGAAACCTTCCTTTTCTTTGATGAGTCCTCTTCGTCCCTAGGCAATGATACTTCACCTTTTTGTTGTTCAATTTCTGTGCCTTCTATCTCTTCGCCATCATCCCCTTCATCTAGTGTGATAGAGACAGTCCTTACAGATGCACTATCTACATCATGAACCTCTTCAGGCTTCTTCATCTTGCTTGGTCCTGGTGTATCCATCACAGTTTCTGGGCTATCAATATCAGACAGTTCAGCGGGGTTCGCTAGAATGAGAATGTCTGTCGACCAGTCCTTGGTGATCTCTTCGATGTCTTCCTCGGTCAACTTGTAATATGACTGCAACTGTTGCTTGTGCTCATTAGCGCGTGTTGTTATATAAATGAAGTGGCGGTCCATGCTAAACTTCATTAGGGGTTGAAACCTATGGAGGGTATTCAGGGTCATTCGAGGCTCGAACTGGATGGCTTGCTTCAACTGGTTGTAGTAAGTATGGAATACAACATTGGATTTCCACTGCTTGTTCATA
This sequence comes from Picea mariana, assembly GCA_032191745.1. NCBI lineage: Eukaryota > Viridiplantae > Streptophyta > Pinopsida > Pinales > Pinaceae > Picea > Picea mariana. The sequence continues at coordinate 68,891 of JASDQU010440029.1, read as the reverse complement.
TCATTAGAGTACCAAAAGGTGTTGAACTTCACAACCAAAGGTTCAAAGGGCTCTATGTCTGGGAAGGTCACACCTTCCGACATCTCCCATGCAATGAAACCGATCAATATGAGAAGCCAGCTGAAGTGGAACTCATACCCCTTGTCTTGTGCTTCCCTGTAGTCCAGTTCTAGCTGGTTTACAAGGTACTTCACCCAATTCATCTGTAGTCCTTCTGCGCACTTCCCTGCGAGATCAATTATGAATCCAGTCACTTGGGTGGGTCAGTTCTTGCGAACTAACGTGCCTGCGATCAACTGACATGCAAGGTGCACTGCACCGCTCTGGATAGAGGCTACCTTGTAACCTCATGTGCCCTTCTCGACATCGCCATAAGTTTCTTTGATTCTCTGTACTAATGCTTGGTCTAAGGTCTTTCTAGGGTAAAAGTCATGTGGTTCATGGCCTTGCATGCTCAACCCTATGATTAGATTGATCAAGGTTGGATCCACAATGATACGGAAGTTCAACCATAAGTATCCTTCGTGATAGCAGGACAGCAGTAACTTTACACATGCATTCACCTCCTTATGCCTGCCAAAGTGCGAGATCTTCATCACATTGAGCAGTGTGGACTGTGCGAGGGTCTAGGTCCATGACTGCGGGATAATATTTGAATTCTTGCCTTTGTTCCTAGTTAAGTACTTATGTGGGGCTAACATGTTATAAGCTTTACGATATCCAAGGTTGAAGTCACTAAACTTCAGTGTTGCGAGCTTATCCTGGTCGGCAAAAACTGTGCGTATCCCTTTCGAGAGATACGTCATGACCAAATCATAGTCAAAGTCTTTGGGCACATTGTCTTGGTTGATGGTGTCACTTAGAGGGGGTAGGTAGGCAGGTAGAATGCTCGAAATCAGCTTGTCATTCGTGATATTGTCTCTATGTTTAGTATGCTTCTCATCGGCCTATCGTGATAGTCTGGCTCGAGAAGTGGACTAAGAGGCTTTCAGTCCTCTTGTTAATAATGATTGAACACTTGTGGATACTCCTCTTTTCGACATGACTCTCTCAGTCATTAAATCAAGCAGAACTTTTGTTACGGATTCTTTGACTGCGGTGAGCTCGTCGAACATACGCGCTTGGGATAAATTATCGGGGTCACAATGATCTTAGACACTGCACAAGAATGAACAACAAGGGCACGATGATCATTGTATACACTTTCTAGTCTGCAGGCTTCAAATTCTCAGTTGGAAAAAATTTTCTTCGGGCATGGCGTGACGAGATATATAGGCAATCTTAGCAACGGTTTTCTTTGCAATGGGTATGAGCCTCATTAAATCATGTTCTATCCATTATGGCATGGTCCAATGGTCTGGTGGTGAGCCATAAATGCTTTTCAATCCATTCGGAGCGGCATTCGAACGGATATATAAGCCTATAACGGCTATATTGCTTCGTCTCGGCAAAGTGGCCTATGTCATTGGTCTGATATCTCGACAAAGTTCAAATTCTGCAAGTTTTCTTTCTGCGAGGCTCCCTCTGGAATCTTCTGTATCCTGTTGATCTTAGCTCTCTTTTTACTTAGCTTCCTAGCCTTCTTTCCAGTAAGCTTCATCTCAGTGATTCTCTTCCCATTCTGATTCTTATTTTCCTTGGACATAGGTACTTCGCACTGCTAAGATTCTCTCCTAAGACTCAGGGGTAATACTTCTTCTATATCTAGGACAGATACTTCAATATTCTATGATTCCTCTAATGCTCTTGCAGCTTTGACATCTGGGCTTCTAGTGTCATATAGCTTCGATCTGTTTTCCTTTTCTTCAATCAACTATGCGATCCTTATAGTCATGAAATCTTTTAACTCTTGTCTCTGTTGTTCTAAAACCTCTTCTTCTTCCTTCTTTCTAGCTTGATCTCTTTCAATCCAAGGTTTTCCAAGTAACATAGTAAACAGGGCGTTGTCCTCAATAAATTTGATAATCTCAAAATTTGCTTTAGTCGAAGTTTCATTGGTATTCATAGATATCTGAGTGAGATTTCCACATAGGGTTATCAGTTTTCCTCTGAATAACCCTATTCCTCTTAATGAAGGGATCGTAGCAGGCCTTCCTATAGCTTCCCAAGTTCTCTTTGGCATAATTTTCACTTGTGTTTCTTCATCAAGAACACAGTCAATGTCGAAGTCTCCTATTATTACATCGATACATTATTTTTCTTGAAAGAACTCTGATAGCCTAACATGTCGGTGATCATTCAAGGTGTCTTTCATCTGTAGCAATACCTTCTCTGATTCCTTCTAGGGTTCTACTATTTTTGGATCTGCCTTAGGGTTTTCTTCATTATGATTCATTATTTCAAGTTTAGCAATCATTCTAGGGCAATCCAACACTTCATGGTCCAAAACTTTGCAACATAGGCAACTAGATATTCCACCAAGGCATTCCTTAGCAAGATGTCCCAGTCTTCTGCAACTGTAACAAAGGGTTAACCCTCTCTTTCATTTAAATGTTCCCCAACTTCTTTTGTACTGCGCACTAGGATCATGGTAGCTAGCCTGCAAAAAATTCTTTCTAGGATCCTACATCCATTTGTTAGTCTAAGCATTCTTTCTATGCATAGGTATAACATATCTATCATTAGGCTTATCAAATTTATTCATATCAAACTTTATTTCATCTATTAATGCCCTAGTTTTTAAGCTAGGACAGAAACTATCAAACATACCTAGATCCATGACCTAAAAACAAAAATTTCCACTTATCTTACTTCTACAAAGTACAAAACTTCCAGATCTAAAAAATTTTAACTATTCTTACCTTTATTAGAGCACTAAGCTTACAGATCTTACATCTTTTCTGCATATCTGACCTCTTTTCTTCAGAAACTTCCACTTTTTCCTTTCTTAGAGCACAAAGCGTTCAGATCTTGCTTCTTTTCTTCAGATCTGGCCTTCTTTCTTTAGCACAGAGATTTTCAAATCAAGTGGAATACTGCACACTAGGGCATAGATCCACGCACAGAGCTTCCATAGTTTCAGGATGAATATTTGCACAAATCTTCTTCTTCCTCAGTTCCCAGCAATCACAGTTTCAAGTCCCGATGACAGAACCATTTGTTGGCATAAGGGCAGACCCGGGGTTCAACGCTACAACAATGCACCAAAAAAAACCTAACTACTGACCCTTTCGGTAACATCTGCGAAGCAGATGAAGTCTCACCTGAGGTAGAAGCAAGGGTGGTTGCAAGACTCAGGTGTCTGCAACCTTAGTTGGGACACAGATCTGTGATTATATCGCTTACAGATCACTTAGCATCGATCATTCATCAATATTCAACCCTTATTATACTTCGCAAGTAGCACAGAGCATCGCAGCATTTACTTAGATCTAAGGTATTTTAGCACTTATCAATAATAAAGCAGATTAGATCCAGTAGATCAGCACTAAGCATCGTCATACATGTTAGATCTAACATTCACACATATCTAAGAATCTAAATACATCAAAGCACTTAGCAAAAGCACAGATAAGCACATTGAGTCAAAGCACAAAGCATAACACATAGATTTACGTGGTTCACCACCACTCTGGGGGTACGTCCACCAACTCTTCTTCTTTATTATCGTTGGCCAATTAGTTATAGCACAGAGCCTTAGAAACCCTTGTGTCGCATAGGACAGAAGATATGTGCAGCTCGCTAGATCCTTGTTCCTTTCCTTTCAACACAAATCCTTCTATATCTTCACACAGGGACTTACACTAAGCTCTGCAAGTCTATACAGAATGCGCAAAACTCTCGATCAAACAGATCCTTTCTTGGCACTTAGCCTATATCACATAGATACAATACTCTACTCTATTACTTCTATTACTTTTTTTTCTTATATTTGCCTATCTTCTATTTATACATACAAAATGGGCCTAAGCGTGGGTAGACCCACGGGCCGACATCCCTTTCCCATTACATATTTCCAAAACCCAAAAAGGGACCCAAAAGTGGGCCGAGATTCTGCAATCTCCGCTTCATCTGGTGCTCCATCTTTGGCAGGCTGTCAAAGTCCCAAAAAGGGTCAAATATGACCAAAGTGCTCCCAAAACTTGGTCAAGGCCAACATTAAACCTCAGAAATCAATAGTTGGGATGGCCTTCTTGTTAAAATTACATGATCACGATTTCAAGTAAAGTTCATACATCCACGTCGGTGCTTAATGGGTTGTTAAGTTGATTTTGTAATCTTCGAATTTGGGTGTCAAACACCAATGAACATCGGTGCTGGAAAATTGATAATCTTGAAAGTACTAAGTGTTTAAGACTCTGTATTAGCATTTAAACCATCTAAACATCTATCCCTTCTAGTGATAATTCATTTAAACCATCTAGACCTCTCTCCCTTATAGCGATATTTCATATTAATCCTAGGACTTGACCGAAATGAGCAAAAAACAAAATAAAAACTTGAAACAAGTCATAACCATGAGAGAATAGAAGTACAAGGATGAAATTAAAGCAAAGTGGTACCCCAAAATTTTATGAAATTTTGAGGGTGTGTTGAGTGCTTAACAAATGGTAATTCATTGGTTGAAACTAGCATCTTTGTTCCTTCTCTTATTGATATTGGTTAGACATTTTGAGAGTTAGATTTCAACCCGAGATAACGACCCAAAAATTATTCAGAAATATGCATGTATATGGCCTGAGGAACATTCATGTTGGCCACTTATGGCGATTCATATTATTTCATCCCTCTTTCCATTAAACCAATAACTCATATCCACCTGACGCGAAGTGAGTTGGAACTTGCGGCTGCTAGAAAGACCCGGTCCATTTAAGTCTTAAAGTTAGGATCCTCCCTGTGGTGTTGCTCCACTGTCAACGAGCATCCATAGCCCCAGCGGAGTCACCCCGATATCACAGACCTTGCTCCACTGCCAGGGATCATCCATAGCCCTGGAAAAGATATTTGCATACCCTCCCTGATTGTACATTCTTTCTTATCATGAAAATCTCTTTTATCCTTTTACTCATTTATGACATTATTGCACAAGTGCCAAGAATGAATTAGGGATAAGTATATCTATTTTTTCTGGGGAGGAACTAACCCTTATTCCTTTCTTTACTATATTTGCTAACAAGTATTAGAACCTACTCTACTATTTATGGGGTATCAAATATACTTTCCTCTGGTACATTTCATTTATTATTCCCATGCCACAAGGCAGACAACTTGTTTGTTCCCTGAGCGATATGCATAAACAAATGTGAATTATTTGTAGTTGGAATCTCTAGTCTTGGAAGAACTCCTCATTTTGTCT